>JBCNJP010006922.1:7500-14000 GCA_039602395.1 Deinandra increscens subsp. villosa | reverse complement strand
AGCAGTAAAGATTACAAAACATGGAAGTACGTGAGTCAGGAGGTAAGTCATACTCGATGTATGCCATTGACCCAGAGACAAAACCAAGAAGCCGAAGAACGTACCAGGGAATCCAAAGAGCAACTCGATTGACGAAGAAATGAAGTTCCAAAATCAACTCGACACCAAAAGCAACGTCAAGGGCAACACTAGAAGCAACAACGCCAGTAGCAACAACACTAGAAGCAACGACGCCAGAAGTAGAAACACCATACCAGTTATCTCCAACAGAAGCCAGAAGATTTCTTTAGACCAAATATATCGCCTTAGGATACTCCAGCAATCCCCAAGAAGAAAGACGAAAGTTAAAGTATATATGTAGACTGCAAGAAGATAATGAAACTGAGAAGCAGATATCCTTCGCCACGGACCAACAAACCATTCAACCAGTTGTGAGGAACAAGATGATTCTTGGAGGACGACTCGAAATTAAATTAGCACAAACTAAAGGATTAATCATGAGCCTACAATGAGAATGGCTTTTCGGAAGCAAAATAATCATTACAAATGATTAGTAGTGTTGATTGGAATAACGAACGCCCCTACAATTCCAGAAATCCCGTGACTAAGCCTGCTGATGAATGACGTTCTAAGGTTCTCAAGGACGGTGAAGAATGCATGGAGCAATGGAAGGAAGTATTGAAGATCAGGAAAAGAGAGAGGCCATGTTAATACATCTAAAGCCGCTAAGACTTTCCAAGGATGTAACACCATTAGGTTGACTAAAAAGATGTCAAGTCCTTTTGGAATCCTAATCAGTAGCAGGCATGAAATGAAGTAATTAACTTGGGCATCGGTACGATCATTACCGATTAGGCCTAGTGGAAAATGAATTTGCAACAGTAGTGTTTACACTCAAGAGATGCAAACAGCAAACGAGGTTGTACGCAGATGTCCAAACTAGTTATTTAAGTAAGTTATAAATAGTCATGAATTATACTGATTTTGTTGTGGTTAGAATAGTAATATCGTCCTGCATCCGACTAGTAACAGTACACCTCTAGTTGTATCATGGGTGTGATGGATACGCCGCTGGTACATCCTATATATATACACCTAATGTACAACCAGAAGTGGCACTAGAATTAGTTTCGTGCAGGTAGATATTATGGGCCACTGTGGAAAACGAATAAGTACCATTCATGAATACATATCACTTACTAACGAGTAACTGAAGGACTGTTGATGTCTAGAAGAGAAGTTCAAATCTTGTAGCATGCGGGTAAATATTTTACGTACGCAGAAGGTTAAAGCAGAATGACAGAAGCTTCGCGATAAATTTCAACATTAGGAAATTCGAAGCAAATTCCGGTGGGATTCATAATCAGGCTACCCTATATGTAGCTAAAGAGTTATGACACCACCTAGATAGTATGTGATTGATAAAAGGGAGAGTTTCTTTATTTTGAGAAACGTATTCTCCCAAATCGTTGGCTAGACTGTTCATTAGGGATTCATTCCTAAAAGTACTAGCATCAGTTATAGAAATGGGGTTCACATTTAAATTGTGAACAAGACTTCGTGAATAGAATAGTTAAAGTATTACCTTATAGGTAATAGAGTTAAATAATAGATGGTCATAGAAAGTTTGTTACGATATTAAAATCGTATCCTAGGAACCAAGTGGTTCATATGATATGGATGCATTAGATGCATAGAAAAGTTTCCGGATTAATCCGGGAAATGAAAGAAAGGTGAAAAGGTAATGAACTCATTGTGAGTTAAAATCACAGTTTGAGCAAGTTTCGAGGACGAAACATTTTTAAGGGGGGTAGAGTTGTAACACCCCAAAATTTTATGACTTAAATTATATACGTGTGCTATATTTGTTAAGTAGCTGAAATGCATGTGATATAGTATATATATACGTATAATAAAGAAACGTCACGATTCACGTACGAATATTCGATACAATATTCGAGGAAACGTCAGGACACGAAATTATAGAATATGATAGATAACGAAAAATAAAGATCGTGGGCACAGACGGATCTTAAATCCGAGTTATAACGAAGCGGGAAACCGCAAAATAGTGATTTAGGGCCGGTTTGTAATAAACAGTAATTAGGCACGGATATCACTAAAATAATACCGAGACAAAAATAGAATATCAGGTATTGTTAGATACTTGATTTATAATCATTATAAAATATAATCATTATAAAATATAATTTCAACGTTCAGCACGAAAAAGGTAAAGTCGGTAACCGTCATTGTTACGCGATATTAATCAAAATAAGTTCGGTTAGCCGTTCGAGACAGTTTTAGCAACTCGGCGAAGTATAAATAATTATTAAAATATTTATTAAGAGTTTCGGTCGAGAAGACGTATTCGGTATGTGAAACGGCCGAGACCGTGACGCTGATTAGACGCGCTTTCTACCGCGTAATAACCAAACACTCACCGAATAACCAAAGAATAAATGTAATAATTGAAGTCCCGTATTATTTAGATGTTCGGAAATTTTTATAAGACGTTTATAAAATATTATATTATTTTACGGGTTCATAATAACGAGGTATAACACCTACTTATTAAATATCCCAGCACAAAAGATAAATATTTTATCCTAACTTGTTCCTTACTCTTGTACATATACAGCACAACACCACCTGTTTGATTTGTATCAATTGCTGTAATTCGAAGGAAGACACTCATCACCATTTAAACATACTATAAATACACATATACATACAATTCGAATACACATTCAAACATACAAATCAGTATGCATGCACAAAATCAATTGTACGACAAAAAGAAAAGGAATTAAGAGTGAGAGAGAGAAAGAAGAGAGAGAGAGTGAGAGCGCAGCCCGTACACCGCCGGCCTCCCCCTCTCTCTTCGACTTTCCGACCGGCAACCCAGCTCCAGCAAAACACCCGACTCTCCCTCTCTTCCGACTGTTTTCACGGCAGCAACAGCACTGCACTCCCCCTCGTTCTCCCGACTTTTCGGCTACACCAAACTCCACGCGCCTCCTCCGATTTAAAACCCAGCAGCCGGCGGTCCAACACCAGGCGACCTTCCGGCAACCTGTTTCCCGACAGAAACCGGCGAGAGCGGAAACCCAGCGGTCTCCGACCTCCGACATGATGAAGATGATAACGTTTAACGGGCGACGAGCGACGAGCGGTGGCTGTGAACCGCCGGACAGTAGCAGCAAGCGACGGATGACGGTGATGGTGGTGAACCACCATGGTAGTAGCAAGGGCATACGGTGATCGTGGATGGTGGTGGTTGCATTTTAACAAGAAGAAAACCCGGTAAACACGACATAACCGTCCTCTATTTCGATTGAATTTTGGTAACGTACGGTTGACGACAAGACGTGGCGGTGACGCCGATGGATTGCCGGGATGGCGGTGAATGGTGGCGGTGATTGGCGGTCGGTAACGGTGAACAAAGATGGTCGTAATTCGAGCTTGAAAAAGGGACGTCGAGTTAACCCGTCTTCACTTTCGGGCGACGTTTCAGTGACGTAACGAGGTCCAAACGACAAACCGACAACGGGGAAATGCTCGTGGCGAGAAAATAGTCGGGAAGGACTATTCGTTTGTCAAGAACGGACAACTTTATTATTCGGTTATTTTGGACTCGTTTCACGACCCGTCAAAAAGGTAATCACGTTAAATATTTGTTATTATTACAAATATTATATTTTAAGTTAAAGTTTATATCAAATCATAATAAAACGGGATAAATGATATAAATATATATTTAAGATGAATAAATATATATAATTATTAATCAGTTTTATTTAAATAAAATTGATTAAAAGAAAAGATTTAAATATTAAATATATATATTAAACATATATATTTAATATAAAGGTTAACGATAATTATAAAGTAATTATCAGGTTAAAGAATATTTAATATATGTTTGAAACATATTTAAAATGTGTTAATATATATATTTTAGTGTTGAAATGAAAAATTAGGGTTTTATAGACACTGTTCTGTCAAACCCGAATAAACGGTAATGAACTAAACTTTGAAATTTTAAAGCATGTTATAAAATGATATAACGGATAATACCCTAAGTCAGTTTTGAATGAAAATGGATTTTGATAAAGAAATGAGAAAAACGGGAAATTAGGGTTTCGAAACATGATTATTTAATATAAAATAATCCGGAGGGTATGGAGACTTGATTTTTGGTATGGTAACACGTCTTTATACATAATAAGTATATATAAAGTTAAAATGGATAAATGATGAAATATTTAAAATACCGAGTTAATCGGATATTAGAAGTTCACGCGGACCGGAAGGGTAAACGCCTGTACACTGGGGTTTCTGGCAAAAGCGAGGGTGTCGCATAAATCCCAACTGGGAAATGGCATCCCTCACTGGGCGATCCCGGAGTGAGCGTTTACTTATAGGAATGCGTGTCTTCATATTATTAACAAAAGAAAAGGATAACGGCCCAAAGGGCATTTTGGTCATTTTGACCTTTTAAAAGGAATGAACTTAATAATTCAATATTATTAAGATAATGAAGTATTAAAATAAACATAGGAAGTGTTTATTATATTAAACCTTGCGTTAACGCCATATAATACGCGATTAGGTTTAATTGGAAGGCGTAGCGGAGGTTTTCTCTGAATTAACTGCTTAAGAGAATAAGGTGAGTTCTATGAGCCCACTTTTAAATGTTTTAAATGTTTTAATATTTTCGGGCCTGATATACATGCAATGATATATATATTCAACTGTTCACTTAAAAAGTATCTGAGATGCCTTTACTTGTTTTGTGTTGATACACATACTTATAACTGTTTTATAGTTATTATTACCTGTATTTACTTTTTCGGGAAGGTTATAATAAGCGGGTAATATAAAGGATGAAACTTTTATATAAAGCTTTGAGAAATGAAAAATGTGAATGTTTGGTCTAAGCCTATGTATAGGACTAAGCGTCGGGTAAATATGATCTTATTAGCCTTGTTATGCAAGACCCATAATATTATATTTATGAAACGCTTATTTCCATATACGGGTGATGGACTGGTGTTGAAATGATTATGAGTCCAAATACAAGAATTACTTAAATGGACTTTTGAAAAAGATGAAAAGGTTTAAAAAGGTTGAAAATGTGGAAAAGGTTGAAAAGGTTTTAATCTAAGCAGATATTGTCTAGTGAAAAGGGAAAAGGTGGTTGTGCAACTAGAAGCGGGGAACGACGGTTCTCCGGGGTAGCGACGGCTGCTTACTTAGAAAAGGTATTCGGGTGGCGACGGTTGCCCGAGGGACTAACGTGGTTCCAATAGACAATGCTTAGTAGAATGAATGGTTAAATGTTTTGGTATAATTCTGTTACGTCTTATACCTGATAAAGGATAAATGTTTTGGTATAACTCTGTTATGTTTTATACCTGATAAATGTTTATAAAGAAGGGGTCGTTAGGCCCACATGTTTGAGGTAAACCTTTCAAGGAAAGGTAAAGTTTTAAAATACTTAGAACTCACCAGCGTAAGCTGACCTTTAAAAGCATGTATGTCAGGTATCGGTGATGTTTAAAGTAGCAAGGGAAGGGCTCTAGCAAGGGCAGATTAGATGGGCAAGCTATCAGGAAAGACTCGGTAGTAGACTGGCATAGCTATAGATAAGATCTAGTTATAGATTATATTATTATCTTCCTTACTATTGTAATTTGTTATATATATAAATGAAAAGTTTTTAATTTCCGCTGCTTAGTTATCTCTGTTGTACCATGTGTTCATGAGTAAATCCGACACGTGACCCCTCCTGGAGCCAAGACTGGGAGTGGGCGCACGTTTTTTTTCAGGAGGCTACGTTCCTATACTTGTAAAAATCTTCTAAGTGTTGGAAAATTTTTACATACATTCAGGGTGGACACATCTGTAGCACATCGGCTTGCGAATTCGGCTCACATGTGGCCACATTACCTTATGACGACTCATGACATGGTGGTGCCTTGATGTGCACGTTGTCTTATGACGATCAGCCCACGTTGCCTTATGACGGCTTAGTGATCAGGCCATGTTGCCTTGTGACGATCTGGCTAAATCCTAACGTCCGTTCCTGTCACTTGGCTGTTTACGCGGAATGTATATATAGGGAGGCATGGGGTATTATGGCACACCCTAGAGTCCCCATAGGTAGGTGACAGGACACCCCGACAGAGGTTATCCAAAAAAGCTAGCAAGCCAAACGTCATCCGGGCAAGATGCCTTCTAAAGACACGTGTGCCATGATGCCCTATAAATAATTGATGATCATGCCACACGTCGGCCGGGCAAGATGCCATGTAATATTAAAATGGTCAAAATAACTTAACTAATAGAAGGTTTGAACCCATGAACTTTGAAAAAAAATTAATGGTTGGTACAAGGTTGGAACCCATGAACTCTAAGATGCCATGTGGCACCCCGACAAACTAAATAACGGTTACGATGCCCCGTGCCGTCGAGCCGGCCCGTGTATGGCCCGT
>JBCNJP010006918.1:0-33175 GCA_039602395.1 Deinandra increscens subsp. villosa | reverse complement strand
TTATTGGTCCTAATCGACCCTCATTGCCCTACTAAACACACCTTATTGGGCCATCATTGGTCCAAAACATAACTTATTGGTTATATACACACCTTAGTGGGACTCATTAGTCCCAACTAAACACACCATATTGGGCCATAATTGGTCGTAAACACAACTTATTGGTTATATAAACACCTTATTAGGACTCATTGGTGCCAACTAACCCTCATTGTCCCTAAGCCCACTTTATTGTGACATCATTGTTCCTAAACACAACGTATTGGTTATATACACACATTAGTGGGACTCATTGGTCCAAACTAAACACACCTTATTGGGCCATAATGGGTCGTAAACATAACTTATTGGTTATATACACACTTTATTGGGACTCATTGGTCCCAACTGAACTTCATTGCCCTTAAACACACATTATTGGGCCATCATTGGTCCTAAACACAACTTATTGGTTATATACACACCTTACTAGGACTTATTGGTCTTAACCGACCCTCATTGCCCTACTAAACACACCTTATTGGGCCATCATTGGTCCAAAACATAACTTATTGGTTATATACACACCTTAGTGGGACTCATTAGTCCCAACTGAACACACCATATTGAGCCATAATTGGTCGTAAACACAACTTATTGGTTATATAAACACCTTATTAGGACTCATTGGTGCCAACTAACCCTCATTGTCCCTAAACCCACTTTATTGTGCCATCATTGGTCCTAAACACAACGTATTGGTTATATACACACATTAGTGGGACTCATTGGTCCCAACTAAACACACCTTATTGGGCCATATTTGGTCGTAAACACAACTTATTGGTTATATACGCACTTTATTGGGACTCATTGGTCCCAACTGACCCTCATTGCCCTTTAAAACACATTATTGGGCCATCATTGGTCCTAAACACAACTTATTGGTTATATAAGACACACCTTTCTAGGACTTATTGGTCCCAACCGACCCTCATTGCCCTACTAAACACACCTTATTGGGCCATCATTGGTCCTAAACACAACTTATTAGTTATATACACGCATTATTGGGACGCATTGGTCCCAACTAACCCTCATTGCCCCTAAACACACCTTATTGGGCCATCATTTGACCTAACCAAAACGTATTGTTTATATACACACCTTAGTGGGATTCATTAGTCCCAACTAAACACACCTTATTGGGCCATAATTGGTCGTAAACACAACTTATTGGTTATATACACACCTTATTAGGACTCACTGGTCCCAACTGACCCTCATTGTCCCTAAAGACACTTTATTGTGCCATCATTGGTCCTAAACACAACATATTGGTTATATACACACATTAGTGGGACACATTGGTCCCAACTAAACACACTTTATTGGGCCATAATTGGTCGTAAACACAACCTATTGGTTATATACACACCTTATTGGGACTCATTGGTCCCAACTGAACTTCATTGCCCTTAAACACACATTATTGGGCCATCATTGGTCCTAAACACAACTTATTGGTTACATACACACCTTACTAGGACTTATTGGTCCTAACCGACCCTCATTGCCCTATTAAACACACCTTATTGGGCCATCATTGGTCCAAAACATAACTTATTGGTTATATACACACCTTAGTGGGACTCATTAGTCCCAACTAAACACACCATATTGAGCCATAATTGGTCGTAAACACAACTTATTGGTTATATAAACACCTTATTAGGACTCATTGGTGCCAACTAACCCTCATTGTCCCTAAACCCACTTTAATGTGCCATCATTGGTCCGAAACATAACGTATTGGTTATATACACACATTAGTGGGATTCATTGGTCCCAACTAAACACACCTTATTGGGCCATAATTGGTCGTAAACACAACTTATTGATTATATACACACCTTACTAGGACTTATTGGTCCTAACCGACCCTCATTGCCCTACTAAACACACCTTATTGGGCCATCATTGGTCCTAAACATAACTTATTGGTTATATACACACCTTAGTGGGACTCATTAGTCCCAACTAAACACACCATATTGGGCCATAATTGGTCGTAAACACAACTTATTGGTTATATAAACACCTTATTAGGACTCATTGGTGCCAACTAACCCTCATTGTCCCTAAACCCACTTTATTGTGCCATCATTGGTCCTAAACAAAACGTATTGGTTATATACACACATTAGTGGGACTCATTGGTCCCAACTAAACACACCTTATTGGCCATAGTTGGTCGTAAACACAACTTATTGGTTATATACACACTTTATTGGGACTCATTGGTCCCAACTGACCCTCATTGCCCTTCAAAACACATTATTGGGCCATCATTGGTCCTAAACACAACTTATTGGTTATATAAGACACACCTTTCTAGGACTTATTGGTCCCAACCGACCCTCATTGCCCTACTAAACACACCTTATTGGGCCATCATTGGTCCTAAACACAACTTATTAGTTATATACACGCATTATTGGGACGCATTGGTCCCAACTAACCCTCATTGCCCCTAAATACACCTTATTGGGCCATCATTTGTCCTAACCAAAACGTATTGGTTATATACACACCTTAGTGGGACTCATTAGTCCCAACTAAACACACCTTATTGGGCCATAATTGGTCGTAAACACAACTTATTGGTTATATACACACCTTATTAGGACTCACTGGTCCCAACTGACCCTCATTGTCCCTAAAGACACTTTATTGTGCCATCATTGGTCCTAAACACAACATATTGGTTATATACACACATTAGTGGGACTCATTGGTCCCAACTAAACACGCTTTATTGGGCCATAATTGGTCGTAAACACAACCTATTGGTTATATACACACCTTATTGGGACTCATTGGTCCCAAATGAACTTCATTGCCCTTAAACACACATTATTGGGCCATCATTGGTCCTAAACACAACTTATTGGTTATATACACACCTTACTAGGACTTATTGGTCCTAACCGACCCTCATTGCCCTACTAAACACACCTTATTGGGCCATCATTGGTCCAAAACATAACTTATTGGTTATATACACACCTTAGTGGGACTCATTAGTCCCAACTAAACACACCATATTGGGCCATAATTGGTCGTAAACACAACTTATTGGTTATATAAACACCTTATTAGGACTCATTGGTGCCAACTAACCCTCATTGTCCCTAAGCCCACTTTATTGTGACATCATTGTTCCTAAACACAACGTATTGGTTATATACACACATTAGTGGGACTCATTGGTCCAAACTAAACACACCTTATTGGGCCATCATTGGTCGTAAACACAACTTATTGGTTATATACACACTTTATTGGGGCTCATTGGTCCCAACTGACCCTCATTGCCCTTAAACACACATTATTGGGCCATCATTGGTCCTAAACACAATTTATTGGTTATATAAGACACACCTTACTAGGACTTATTGGTCCCAACCGACCCTCATTGCCCTACTAAACACACCTTATTGGGCCATCATTGGTCCTAAACACAACTTATTGGTTATATACACACCTTAGTGGGACTCATTAGTCCCAACTAAACACACATTATTGGGCCATCATTGGTCCTAAACACAACTTATTGATTATATACACACCTTACTAGGACTTATTGGTCCTAACCGACCCTCATTGCCCTACTAAACACACCTTATTGGGCCAACATTGGTCCTAAACATAACTTATTGGTTATATACACACCTTAGTGGGACTCATTAGTCCCAACTAAACACACCATATTGGGCCATAATTGGTCGTAAACACAACTTATTGGTTATATAAACACCTTATTAGGACTCATTGGTCCCAACTAACCCTCATTGTCCCTAAACCCACTTTATTGTGCCATCATTGGTCCTAAACACAACGTATTGGTTATATACACATATTAGTGGGACTCATTGGTCCCAACTAAACACACCTTATTGGGCCATAGTTGGTCGTAAACACAACTTATTGGTTATATACACACTTTATTGGGACTCATTGGTCCCAACTGACCCTCATTGCCCTTCAAAACACATTATTGGGCCATCATTGGTCCTAAACACAACTTATTGGTTATATAAGACACACCTTTCTAGGACTTATTGGTCCCAACCGACCCTCATTGCCCTACTAAACACACCTTATTGGGCCATCATTGGTCCTAAACACAACTTATTAGTTATATACACGCATTATTGGGACGCATTGGTCCCAACTAACCCTCATTGCCCCTAAATACACCTTATTGGGCCATCATTTGTCCTAACCAAAACGTATTGTTTATATACACACCTTAGTGGGATTCATTAGTCCCAACTAAACACACCTAATTGGGCCATAATTGGTCGTAAACACAACTTATTGGTTATATACACACCTTATTAGGACTCACTGGTCCCAACTGACCCTCATTGTCCCTAAAGACACTTTATTGTGCCATCATTGGTCCTAAACACAACATATTGGTTATATACACACATTAGTGGGACACATTGGTCCCAACTAAACACACTTTATTGGGCCATAATTGGTCGTAAACACAACCTATTGGTTATATACACACCTTATTGGGACTCATTGGTCCCAACTGAACTTCATTGCCCTTAAACACACATTATTGGGCCATGATTGGTCCTAAACACAACTTATTGGTTATATACACACCTTACTAGGACTTATTGGTCCTAACCGACCCTCATTGCCCTACTAAACACACCTTATTGGGCCATCATTGGTCCAAAACATAACTTATTGGTTATATACACACCTTAGTGGGACTCATTAGTCCAAACTAAACACACCTTATTGGGCCATCATTGGTCGTAAACACAACTTATTGGTTATATACACACTTTATTGGGACTCATTGGTCCCAACTGACCCTCATTGCCCTTAAACACACATTATTGGGCCATCATTGGTCCTAAACACAATTTATTGGTTATATAAGACACACCTTACTAGGACTTATTGGACCCAACCGACCCTCATTGCCCTACTAAAAACACCTTATTGGGCCATCATTGGTCCTAAACACAACTTATTGGTTATATACACACCTTAGTGGGACTCATTGGTCCCAACTAAACACACCTTATTGGGCCATAATTGGTCGTAAACACAACTTATTGATTATATACACACCTTACTAGGACTTATTGGTCCTAACCGACCCTCATTGCCCTACTAAACACACCTTATTGGGCCATCATTGGTCCTAAACATAACTTATTGGTTATATACACACCTTAGTGGGACTCATTAGTCCCAACTAAACACACCATATTGGGCCATAATTGGTCGTAAACACAACTTATTGGTTATATAAACACCTTATTAGGACTCATTGGTGCCAACTAACCCTCATTGTCCCTAAAGCCACTTTATTGTGCCATCATTGGTCCTAAACACAACGTATTGGTTATATACACACATTAGTGGGACTCATTGGTCCCAACTAAACACACCTTATTGGGCCATAGTTGGTCGTAAACACAACTTATTGGTTATATACACACTTTATTGGGACTCATTGGTCCCAACTGACCCTCATTGCCCTTCAAAACACATTATTGGGCCATCGTTGGTCCTAAACACAACTTATTGGTTATATAAGACACACATTTCTAGGACTTATTGGTCCCAACCGACCCTCATTTCCCTACTAAACACACCTTATTGGGCCATCATTGGTCCTAAACACAACTTATTAGTTATATACACGCATTATTGGGACGCATTGGTCCCAAGTAGCCCTCATTGCCCCTAAATACACCTTATTGGGCCATCATTTGTCCTAACCAAAATGTATTGGTTATATACACACCTTAGTGGGATTCATTAGTCCCAACTATACACACCTTATTGGGCCATAATTGGTCGTAAACACAACTTATTGGTTATATACACACGTTATTAGGACTCACTGGTCCCAACTGACCCTCATTGTCCCTAAAGACACTTTATTGTGCCATCATTGGTCCTAAACACAACATATTGGTTATATACACACATTAGTGGGACTCATTGGTCCCAACTAAACACACTTTATTGGGCCATAATTGGTCGTAAACACAACCTATTGGTTATATACACACCTTATTGGGACTCATTGGTCCCAACTGAACTTCATTGCCCTTAAACACACATTATTGGGCCATCATTGGTCCTAAACACAACTTATTGGTTATATACACACCTTACTAGGACTTATTGGTCCTAACCGACCCTCATTGCCCTACTAAACACACCTTATTGGGCCATCATTGGTCCAAAACATAACTTATTGGTTATATACACACCTTAGTGGGACTCATTAGTCCCAACTAAACACACCATATTGAGCCATAATTGGTCGTAAACACAACTTATTGGTTATATAAACACCTTATTAGGACTCATTGGTGCCAACTAACCCTCATTGTCCCTAAACCCACTTTAATGTGCCATCATTGGTCCGAAACATAACGTATTGGTTATATACACACATTAGTGGGACTCATTGGTCCCAACTAAACACACCTTATTGGGCCATAATTGGTCGTAAACACAACTTATTGGTTATATACACACTTTATTGGTACTCATTGTTCCCAACTGACCCTCATTGCCCTTAAACACACATTATTGGGCCATCATTGGTCCTAAACACAACTTACTGGTTATATAAGACACACCTTACTAGGACTTATTGGTCCCAACCAACCCTCATTGCCCTACTAAACACCCCTTATTGGGCCAACATTGGTCCTAAACATAACTTATTGGTTATATACACACCTTAGTGGGACTCATTAGTCCCAACTAAACATACCATATTGGGCCATAATTGGTCGTAAACACAACTTATTGGTTATATAAACACCTTATTAGGACTCATTGGTGCCAACTAACCCTCATTGTCCCTAAACCCACTTTATTGTGCCATCATTGGTCCTAAACACAACGTATTGGTTATATACACATATTAGTGGGACTCATTGGTCCCAACTAAACACACCTTATTGGGCCATAGTTGGTCGTAAACACAACTTATTGGTTATATACACACTTTATTGGGACTCATTGGTCCCAACTGACCCTCATTGCCCTTCAAAACACATTATTGGGCCATCATTGGTCCTAAACACAACTTATTGGTTATATAAGACACACCTTTCTAGGACTTATTGGTCCCAACCGACCCTCATTGCCCTACTAAACACACCTTATTGGGCCATCATTGGTCCTAAACACAACTTATTAGTTATATACACGCATTATTGGGACGCATTGGTCCCAACTAACCCTCATTGCCCCTAAATACACCTTATTGGGCCATCATTTGTCCTAACCAAAACGTATTGTTTATATACACACCTTAGTGGGATTCATTAGTCCCAACTAAACACACCTAATTGGGCCATAATTGGTCGTAAACACAACTTATTGGTTATATACACACCTTATTAGGACTCACTGGTCCCAACTGACCCTCATTGTCCCTAAAGACACTTTATTGTGCCATCATTGGTCCTAAACACAACATATTGGTTATATACACACATTAGTGGGACACATTGGTCCCAACTAAACACACTTTATTGGGCCATAATTGGTCGTAAACACAACCTATTGGTTATATACACACCTTATTGGGACTCATTGGTCCCAACTGAACTTCATTGCCCTTAAACACACATTATTGGGCCATCATTTGTCCTAAACACAACTTATTGGTTATATACACACCTTACTAGGACTTATTGGTCCTAACCGACCCTCATTGCCCTACTAAACACACCTTATTGGGCCATCATTGGTCCAAAACATAACTTATTGGTTATATACACACCTTAGTGGGACTCATTAGTCCAAACTAAACACACCTTATTGGGCCATCATTGGTCGTAAACACAACTTATTGGTTATATACACACTTTATTGGGACTCATTGGTCCCAACTGACCCTCATTGCCCTTAAACACACATTATTGGGCCATCATTGGTCCTAAACACAATTTATTGGTTATATAAGACACACCTTACTAGGACTTATTGGACCCAACCGACCCTCATTGCCCTACTAAAAACACCTTATTGGGCCATCATTGGTCCTAAACACAACTTATTGGTTATATACACACCTTAGTGGGACTCATTGGTCCCAACTAAACACACCTTATTGGGCCATAATTGGTCGTAAACACAACTTATTGATTATATACACACCTTACTAGGACTTATTGGTCCTAACCGACCCTCATTGCCCTACTAAACACACCTTATTGGGCCATCATTGGTCCTAAACATAACTTATTGGTTATATACACACCTTAGTGGGACTCATTAGTCCCAACTAAACACACCATATTGGGCCATAATTGGTCGTAAACACAACTTATTGGTTATATAAACACCTTATTAGGACTCATTGGTGCCAACTAACCCTCATTGTCCCTAAAGCCACTTTATTGTGCCATCATTGGTCCTAAACACAACGTATTGGTTATATACACACATTAGTGGGACTCATTGGTCCCAACTAAACACACCTTATTGGGCCATAGTTGGTCGTAAACACAACTTATTGGTTATATACACACTTTATTGGGACTCATTGGTCCCAACTGACCCTCATTGCCCTTCAAAACACATTATTGGGCCATCGTTGGTCCTAAACACAACTTATTGGTTATATAAGACACACATTTCTAGGACTTATTGGTCCCAACCGACCCTCATTTCCCTACTAAACACACCTTATTGGGCCATCATTGGTCCTAAACACAACTTATTAGTTATATACACGCATTATTGGGACGCATTGGTCCCAACTAGCCCTCATTGCCCCTAAATACACCTTATTGGGCCATCATTTGTCCTAACCAAAATGTATTGGTTATATACACACCTTAGTGGGATTCATTAGTCCCAACTATACACACCTTATTGGGCCATAATTGGTCGTAAACACAACTTATTGGTTATATACACACGTTATTAGGACTCACTGGTCCCAACTGACCCTCATTGTCCCTAAAGACACTTTATTGTGCCATCATTGGTCCTAAACACAACATATTGGTTATATACACACATTAGTGGGACTCATTGGTCCCAACTAAACACATTTTATTGGGCCATAATTGGTCGTAAACACAACCTATTGGTTATATACACACCTTATTGGGACTCATTGGTCCCAACTGAACTTCATTGCCCTTAAACACACATTATTGGGCCATTATTGGTCCTAAACACAACTTATTGGTTATATACACACCTTACTAGGACTTATTGGTCCTAACCGACCCTCATTGCCCTACTAAACACACCTTATTGGGCCATCATTGGTCCTAAACATAACTTATTGGTTATATACACACCTTAGTGGGACTCATTAGTCCCAACTAAACACACCATATTGGGCCATAATTGGTCGTAAACACAACGTATTGGTTATATAAACACCTTATTAGGACTCATTGGTGCCAACTAACCCTCATTGTCCCTAAACCCACTTTATTGTGCCATGATTGGTCCTAAACACAACGTATTGGTTATATACACACATTAGTGGGACTCATTGGTCCCAACTAAACACACCTTATTGGGCCATAATTGGTCGTAAACACAACTTATTGGTTATATACACACTTTATTGGGACTCATTGGTCCCAACTGACCCTCATTGCCCTTAAACACACATTATTGGGCCATCATTGGTCCTAAACACAACTTATTGGTTATATAAGACACACCTTTCTCGGACTTATTAGTCCCAACCGACCCTCATTGCCCTACTAAACCCACCTTATTGGGCCATCATTGGTCCTAAACACGACTTATTAGTTATATACACGCATTATTGGGACGCATTGGTCCCAACTAACCCTCATTGCCCCTAAACACGCATTATTGGGCCATCATTTGTCCTAACCAAAACGTATTGGTTATATACACACCTTAGTGGGACTCATTGGTCCCAACTAAACACATCTTATTTGGCCGTAATTGGTCGTAAACACAACGTATTGGTTATATACACACCTTATTAGGACTCATTGGTCCCAACTGACCCTCATTGTCCCTAAAGACACTTTATTGTGCCATCATTGGTCCTAAACACAACATATTGGTTATATACACACATTAGTGGGACTCATTGGTCCCAACTAAACACACTTTATTGGCCCATAATTGGTCGTAAACACAACCTATTGGTTATATACACACCTTATTGGGACTCATTGGTCCCAACTGACACTCGTTTTCCTTAAACACACATTATTGGGCCATCATTGGTCCTAAACACAACTTATTGGTTAAATACACACCTTACAAGGACTTATTGGTCCTAGCCGACCCTCATTGCCCCACTAAACACACCTTATTGGGCCATCATTGGTCCTAAACATAACTTATTGGTTATATACACACCTTAGTGGGACTCATTAGTCCCAACTAAACACACCATATTGGGCCATAATTGGTCATAAACACAACGTATTGGTTATATAAACACCTTATTAGGACTCATTGGTGCCAACTAACCCTCATTGTCCCTAAACCCACTTTATTGTGCCATCATTGGTCCTAACTCAACGTATTGGTTATATACACACATTAGTGGGACTCATTGGTCCCAACTAAACACACCTTATTGGGCCATAATTGGTCGTAAACACAACTTATTGGTTATATACACACCTTATTAGGACTCATTGGTGCCAACTAACCCTCATTGTCCCTAAACCCACTTTATTGTGCCATCATTGGTCCTAAACACAACGTATTGGTTATATACACATATTAGTGGGACTCATTGGTCCCAACTAAACACACCTTATTGGGCCATAGTTGGTCGTAAACACAACTTATTGGTTATATACACACTTTATTGGGACTCATTGGTCCCAACTGACCCTCATTGCCCTTCAAAACACATTATTGGGCCATCATTGGTCCTAAACACAACTTATTGGTTATATAAGACACACCTTTCTAGGACTTATTGGTCCCAACCGACCCTCATTGCCCTACTAAACACACCTTATTGGGCCATCATTGGTCCTAAACACAACTTATTAGTTATATACACGCATTATTGGGACGCATTGGTCCCAACTAACCCTCATTGCCCCTAAATACACCTTATTGGGCCATCATTTGTCCTAACCAAAACGTATTGTTTATATACACACCTTAGTGGGATTCATTAGTCCCAACTAAACACACCTAATTGGGCCATAATTGGTCGTAAACACAACTTATTGGTTATATACACACCTTATTAGGACTCACTGGTCCCAACTGACCCTCATTGTCCCTAAAGACACTTTATTGTGCCATCATTGGTCCTAAACACAACATATTGGTTATATACACACATTAGTGGGACACATTGGTCCCAACTAAACACACTTTATTGGGCCATAATTGGTCGTAAACACAACCTATTGGTTATATACACACCTTATTGGGACTCATTGGTCCCAACTGAACTTCATTGCCCTTAAACACACATTATTGGGCCATCATTTGTCCTAAACACAACTTATTGGTTATATACACACCTTACTAGGACTTATTGGTCCTAACCGACCCTCATTGCCCTACTAAACACACCTTATTGGGCCATCATTGGTCCAAAACATAACTTATTGGTTATATACACACCTTAGTGGGACTCATTAGTCCAAACTAAACACACCTTATTGGGCCATCATTGGTCGTAAACACAACTTATTGGTTATATACACACTTTATTGGGACTCATTGGTCCCAACTGACCCTCATTGCCCTTAAACACACATTATTGGGCCATCATTGGTCCTAAACACAATTTATTGGTTATATAAGACACACCTTACTAGGACTTATTGGACCCAACCGACCCTCATTGCCCTACTAAAAACACCTTATTGGGCCATCATTGGTCCTAAACACAACTTATTGGTTATATACACACCTTAGTGGGACTCATTGGTCCCAACTAAACACACCTTATTGGGCCATAATTGGTCGTAAACACAACTTATTGATTATATACACACCTTACTAGGACTTATTGGTCCTAACCGACCCTCATTGCCCTACTAAACACACCTTATTGGGCCATCATTGGTCCTAAACATAACTTATTGGTTATATACACACCTTAGTGGGACTCATTAGTCCCAACTAAACACACCATATTGGGCCATAATTGGTCGTAAACACAACTTATTGGTTATATAAACACCTTATTAGGACTCATTGGTGCCAACTAACCCTCATTGTCCCTAAAGCCACTTTATTGTGCCATCATTGGTCCTAAACACAACGTATTGGTTATATACACACATTAGTGGGACTCATTGGTCCCAACTAAACACACCTTATTGGGCCATAGTTGGTCGTAAACACAACTTATTGGTTATATACACACTTTATTGGGACTCATTGGTCCCAACTGACCCTCATTGCCCTTCAAAACACATTATTGGGCCATCGTTGGTCCTAAACACAACTTATTGGTTATATAAGACACACATTTCTAGGACTTATTGGTCCCAACCGACCCTCATTTCCCTACTAAACACACCTTATTGGGCCATCATTGGTCCTAAACACAACTTATTAGTTATATACACGCATTATTGGGACGCATTGGTCCCAACTAGCCCTCATTGCCCCTAAATACACCTTATTGGGCCATCATTTGTCCTAACCAAAATGTATTGGTTATATACACACCTTAGTGGGATTCATTAGTCCCAACTATACACACCTTATTGGGCCATAATTGGTCGTAAACACAACTTATTGGTTATATACACACGTTATTAGGACTCACTGGTCCCAACTGACCCTCATTGTCCCTAAAGACACTTTATTGTGCCATCATTGGTCCTAAACACAACATATTGGTTATATACACACATTAGTGGGACTCATTGGTCCCAACTAAACACATTTTATTGGGCCATAATTGGTCGTAAACACAACCTATTGGTTATATACACACCTTATTGGGACTCATTGGTCCCAACTGAACTTCATTGCCCTTAAACACACATTATTGGGCCATTATTGGTCCTAAACACAACTTATTGGTTATATACACACCTTACTAGGACTTATTGGTCCTAACCGACCCTCATTGCCCTACTAAACACACCTTATTGGGCCATCATTGGTCCTAAACATAACTTATTGGTTATATACACACCTTAGTGGGACTCATTAGTCCCAACTAAACACACCATATTGGGCCATAATTGGTCGTAAACACAACGT
Source organism: Deinandra increscens subsp. villosa (assembly GCA_039602395.1). NCBI lineage: Eukaryota > Viridiplantae > Streptophyta > Magnoliopsida > Asterales > Asteraceae > Deinandra > Deinandra increscens. Next base: position 19,912 of record JBCNJP010006918.1, on the reverse strand, counting down.
ATTGGTTATATAAACACCTTATTAGGACTCATTGGTGCCAACTAACCCTCATTGTCCCTAAACCCACTTTATTGTGCCATGATTGGTCCTAAACACAACGTATTGGTTATATACACACATTAGTGGGACTCATTGGTCCCAACTAAACACACCTTATTGGGCCATAATTGGTCGTAAACACAACTTATTGGTTATATACACACTTTATTGGGACTCATTGGTCCCAACTGACCCTCATTGCCCTTAAACACACATTATTGGGCCATCATTGGTCCTAAACACAACTTATTGGTTATATAAGACACACCTTTCTCGGACTTATTAGTCCCAACCGACCCTCATTGCCCTACTAAACCCACCTTATTGGGCCATCATTGGTCCTAAACACGACTTATTAGTTATATACACGCATTATTGGGACGCATTGGTCCCAACTAACCCTCATTGCCCCTAAACACGCATTATTGGGCCATCATTTGTCCTAACCAAAACGTATTGGTTATATACACACCTTAGTGGGACTCATTGGTCCCAACTAAACACATCTTATTTGGCCGTAATTGGTCGTAAACACAACGTATTGGTTATATACACACCTTATTAGGACTCATTGGTCCCAACTGACCCTCATTGTCCCTAAAGACACTTTATTGTGCCATCATTGGTCCTAAACACAACATATTGGTTATATACACACATTAGTGGGACTCATTGGTCCCAACTAAACACACTTTATTGGCCCATAATTGGTCGTAAACACAACCTATTGGTTATATACACACCTTATTGGGACTCATTGGTCCCAACTGACACTCGTTTTCCTTAAACACACATTATTGGGCCATCATTGGTCCTAAACACAACTTATTGGTTAAATACACACCTTACAAGGACTTATTGGTCCTAGCCGACCCTCATTGCCCCACTAAACACACCTTATTGGGCCATCATTGGTCCTAAACATAACTTATTGGTTATATACACACCTTAGTGGGACTCATTAGTCCCAACTAAACACACCATATTGGGCCATAATTGGTCATAAACACAACGTATTGGTTATATAAACACCTTATTAGGACTCATTGGTGCCAACTAACCCTCATTGTCCCTAAACCCACTTTATTGTGCCATCATTGGTCCTAACTCAACGTATTGGTTATATACACACATTAGTGGGACTCATTGGTCCCAACTAAACACACCTTATTGGGCCATAATTGGTCGTAAACACAACTTATTGGTTATATACACACCTTATTAGGACTCATTGGTGCCAACTAACCCTCATTGTCCCTAAACCCACTTTATTGTGCCATCATTGGTCCTAAACACAACGTATTGGTTATATACACACATTAGTGGGACTCATAGGTCCCAACTAAACACACCTTATTGGGCCATAGTTGGTCGTAAACACAACTTATTGGTTATATACACACTTTATTGGGACTCATTGGTCCCAACTGACCCTCATTGCCCTTCAAAACACATTATTGGGCCATCATTGGTCCTGAACACAACTTATTGGTTATATACACACCTTACTAGGACTTATTGGTCCTAACCGACCCTCATTGCCCTACTAAACACACCTTATTGGGCCATCATTGGTCCAAAACATAACTTATTGGTTATATACACACCTTAGTGGGACTCATTAGTCCCAACTAAACACACCATATTGGGCCATAATTGGTCGTAAACACAACGTATTGGTTATATAAACACCTTATTAGGACTCATTGGTGCCAACTAACCCTCATTGTCCCTAAACCCACTTTATTGTGCCATGATTGGTCCTAAACACAACGTATTGGTTATATACACACATTAGTGGGACTCATTGGTCCCAACTAAACACACCTTATTGGGCCATAATTGGTCGTAAACACAACTTATTGGTTATATACACACTTTATTGGGACTCATTGGTCCCAACTGACCCTCATTGCCCTTAAACACACATTATTGGGCCATCATTGGTCCTAAACACAACTTATTGGTTATATAAGACACACCTTTCTCGGACTTATTAGTCCCAACCGACCCTCATTGCCCTACTAAACCCACCTTATTGGGCCATCATTGGTCCTAAACACGACTTATTAGTTATATACACGCATTATTGGGACGCATTGGTCCCAACTAACCCTCATTGCCCCTAAACACGCATTATTGGGCCATCATTTGTCCTAACCAAAACGTATTGGTTATATACACACCTTAGTGGGACTCATTGGTCCCAACTAAACACATCTTATTTGGCCGTAATTGGTCGTAAACACAACGTATTGGTTATATACACACCTTATTAGGACTCATTGGTCCCAACTGACCCTCATTGTCCCTAAAGACACTTTATTGTGCCATCATTGGTCCTAAACACAACATATTGGTTATATACACACATTAGTGGGACTCATTGGTCCCAACTAAACACACTTTATTGGCCCATAATTGGTCGTAAACACAACCTATTGGTTATATACACACCTTATTGGGACTCATTGGTCCCAACTGACACTCGTTTTCCTTAAACACACATTATTGGGCCATCATTGGTCCTAAACACAACTTATTGGTTAAATACACACCTTACAAGGACTTATTGGTCCTAGCCGACCCTCATTGCCCCACTAAACACACCTTATTGGGCCATCATTGGTCCTAAACATAACTTATTGGTTATATACACACCTTAGTGGGACTCATTAGTCCCAACTAAACACACCATATTGGGCCATAATTGGTCATAAACACAACGTATTGGTTATATAAACACCTTATTAGGACTCATTGGTGCCAACTAACCCTCATTGTCCCTAAACCCACTTTATTGTGCCATCATTGGTCCTAACTCAACGTATTGGTTATATACACACATTAGTGGGACTCATTGGTCCCAACTAAACACACCTTATTGGGCCATAATTGGTCGTAAACACAACTTATTGGTTATATACACACCTTATTAGGACTCATTGGTGCCAACTAACCCTCATTGTCCCTAAACCCACTTTATTGTGCCATCATTGGTCCTAAACACAACGTATTGGTTATATACACACATTAGTGGGACTCATAGGTCCCAACTAAACACACCTTATTGGGCCATAGTTGGTCGTAAACACAACTTATTGGTTATATACACACTTTATTGGGACTCATTGGTCCCAACTGACCCTCATTGCCCTTCAAAACACATTATTGGGCCATCATTGGTCCTGAACACAACTTATTGGTTATATACACACCTTACTAGGACTTATTGGTCCTAACCGACCCTCATTGCCCTACTAAACACACCTTATTGGGCCATCATTGGTCCAAAACATAACTTATTGGTTATATACACACCTTAGTGGGACTCATTAGTCCCAACTAAACACACCATATTGAGCCATAATTGGTCGTAAACACAACTTATTGGTTATATAAACACCTTATTAGGACTCATTGGTGCCAACTAACCCTCATTGTCCCTAAACCCACTTTAATGTGCCATCATTGGTCCGAAACATAACGTATTGGTTATATACACACATTAGTGGGACTCATTGGTCCCAACTAAACACACCCTATTGGGCCATAATTGGTCGTAAACACAACTTATTGGTTATATACACACTTTATTGGTACTCATTGTTCCCAACTGACCCTCATTGCCCTTAAACACACATTATTGGGCCATCATTGGTCCTAAACACAACTTATCGGTTATATAAGACACACCTTACTAGGACTTATTGGTCCCAACCAACCCTCATTGCCCTACTAAACACCCCTCATTGGGCCATCATTGGTCCTAAACACAACTTATTGGTTATATACACACCTTAGTGGGACTCATTGGTCCCAACTAAACACACCTTATTAGGCCATAATTGGTCGTAAACACAACCTATTGGTTATATACAAACTTTATTGGGACTCATTGGTCCCAACTGACCCTCATTGCCCTTAAACACACCTTATTGGGCCATCATTGGTCCTAAACATAACTTATTGGTTATATACACACCTTAGTGGGACTCATTAGTCCCAACTAAACACACCATATTGGGCCATAATTGGTCGTAAACACAACTTATTGGTTATATAAACACCTTATTAGGACTCATTGGTGCCAACTAACCCTCATTGTCCCTAAACCCACTTTATTGTGCCATCATTGGTCCGAAACACAACGTATTGGTTATATACACACATTAGTGGGACTCATTGGTCCCAACTAAACACACCTTATTGGGCCATAATTGGTCGTAATCACAACTTATTGGTTATATACACACTTTATTGGTACTCATTTGTCCCAACTGACCCTCATTGCCCTTAAACACACATTATTGGGCCATTATTAGTCCTAAACACAACTTATTGGTTACCTTACTAGGACTTATTGGTCCTAACCGACCCTCATTGCCCTACTAAACACACCTTATTGGGCCATCATTGGTCCTAAACATAACTTATTGGTTATATACACACCTTAGTGGGACTCATTAGTCCCATCTAAACACACCATATTGGGCCATAATTGTCGTAAACACAACGTATTGGTTATATAAACACCTTATTAGGACTCATTGGTGCCAACTAACCCTCATTGTCCCTAAACCCACTTTATTGTGCCATGATTGGTCCTAAACACAACGTATTGGTTATATACACACATTAGTGGGACTCATTGGTCCCAACTAAACACACCTTATTGGGCCATAATTGGTCGTAAACACAACTTATTGGTTATATACACACTTTATTGGGACTCATTGGTCCCAACTGACCCTCATTGCCCTTAAACACACATTATTGGGCCATCATTAGTCCTAAACACAACTTATTGGTTATATAAGACACACCTTTCTCGGACTTATTAGTCCCAACCGACCCTCATTGCCCTACTAAACACACCTTATTGGGCCATCATTGGTCCTAAACACGACTTATTAGTTATATACACGCATTATTGGGACGCATTGGTCCCAACTAACCCTCATTGCCCCTAAACACGCATTATTTGGCCATCATTTGTCCTAACCAAAACGTATTGGTTATATACACACCTTAGTGGGACTCATTGGTCCCAACTAAACACATCTTATTTGGCCGTAATTGGTCGTAAACACAACGTATTGGTTATATACACACCTTATTAGGACTCATTGGTCCCAACTGACCCTCATTGTCCCTAAAGACACTTTATTGTGGCATCATTGGTCCTAAACACAACATATTGGTTATATACACACATTAGTGGGACTCATTGGTCCCAACTAAACACACTTTATTGGCCCATAATTGGTCGTAAACACAACCTATTGGTTATATACACACCTTATTGGGACTCATTGGTCCCAACTGACACTCGTTTTCCTTAAACACACATTATTGGGCCATCATTGGTCCTAAACACAACTTATTGGTTAAATACACACCTTACAAGGACTTATTGGTCCTAACCGACCCTCATTGCCCCACTAAACACACCTTATTGGGCCATCATTGGTCCTAAACATAACTTATTGGTTATATACACACCTTAGTGGGACTCATTAGTCCCAACTAAACACACCATATTGGGCCATAATTGGTCGTAAACACAACTTATTGGTTATATAAACACCTTATTAGGACTCATTGGTGCCAACTAACCCTCATTGTCCCTAAACCCACTTTAATGTGCCATCATTGGTCCGAAACATAACGTATTGGTTATATACACACATTAGTGGGACTCATTGGTCCCAACTAAACACACCCTATTGGGCCATAATTGGTCGTAAACACAACTTATTGGTTATATACACACTTTATTGGTACTCATTGTTCCCAACTGACCCTCATTGCCCTTAAACACACATTATTGGGCCATCATTGGTCCTAAACACAACTTATCGGTTATATAAGACACACCTTACTAGGACTTATTGGTCCCAACCAACCCTCATTGCCCTACTAAACACCCCTCATTGGGCCATCATTGGTCCTAAACACAACTTATTGGTTATATACACACCTTAGTGGGACTCATTGGTCCCAACTAAACACACCTTATTAGGCCATAATTGGTCGTAAACACAACCTATTGGTTATATACAAACTTTATTGGGACTCATTGGTCCCAACTGACCCTCATTGCCCTTAAACACACCTTATTGGGCCATCATTGGTCCTAAACATAACTTATTGGTTATATACACACCTTAGTGGGACTCATTAGTCCCAACTAAACACACCATATTGGGCCATAATTGGTCGTAAACACAACTTATTGGTTATATAAACACCTTATTAGGACTCATTGGTGCCAACTAACCCTCATTGTCCCTAAACCCACTTTATTGTGCCATCATTGGTCCGAAACACAACGTATTGGTTATATACACACATTAGTGGGACTCATTGGTCCCAACTAAACACACCTTATTGGGCCATAATTGGTCGTAATCACAACTTATTGGTTATATACACACTTTATTGGTACTCATTTGTCCCAACTGACCCTCATTGCCCTTAAACACACATTATTGGGCCATTATTAGTCCTAAACACAACTTATTGGTTACCTTACTAGGACTTATTGGTCCTAACCGACCCTCATTGCCCTACTAAACACACCTTATTGGGCCATCATTGGTCCTAAACATAACTTATTGGTTATATACACACCTTAGTGGGACTCATTAGTCCCATCTAAACACACCATATTGGGCCATAATTGGTCGTAAACACAACGTATTGGTTATATAAACACCTTATTAGGACTCATTGGTGCCAACTAACCCTCATTGTCCCTAAACCCACTTTATTGTGCCATGATTGGTCCTAAACACAACGTATTGGTTATATACACACATTAGTGGGACTCATTGGTCCCAACTAAACACACCTTATTGGGCCATAATTGGTCGTAAACACAACTTATTGGTTATATACACACTTTATTGGGACTCATTGGTCCCAACTGACCCTCATTGCCCTTAAACACACATTATTGGGCCATCATTAGTCCTAAACACAACTTATTGGTTATATAAGACACACCTTTCTCGGACTTATTAGTCCCAACCGACCCTCATTGCCCTACTAAACACACCTTATTGGGCCATCATTGGTCCTAAACACGACTTATTAGTTATATACACGCATTATTGGGACGCATTGGTCCCAACTAACCCTCATTGCCCCTAAACACGCATTATTTGGCCATCATTTGTCCTAACCAAAACGTATTGGTTATATACACACCTTAGTGGGACTCATTGGTCCCAACTAAACACATCTTATTTGGCCGTAATTGGTCGTAAACACAACGTATTGGTTATATACACACCTTATTAGGACTCATTGGTCCCAACTGACCCTCATTGTCCCTAAAGACACTTTATTGTGGCATCATTGGTCCTAAACACAACATATTGGTTATATACACACATTAGTGGGACTCATTGGTCCCAACTAAACACACTTTATTGGCCCATAATTGGTCGTAAACACAACCTATTGGTTATATACACACCTTATTGGGACTCATTGGTCCCAACTGACACTCGTTTTCCTTAAACACACATTATTGGGCCATCATTGGTCCTAAACACAACTTATTGGTTAAATACACACCTTACAAGGACTTATTGGTCCTAACCGACCCTCATTGCCCCACTAAACACACCTTATTGGGCCATCATTGGTCCTAAACATAACTTATTGGTTATATACACACCTTAGTGGGACTCATTAGTCCCAACTAAACACACCATATTGGGCCATAATTGGTCGTAAACACAACTTATTGGTTATATAAACACCTTATTAGGACTCATTGGTGCCAACTAACCCTCATTGTCCCTAAACCCACTTTATTGTGCCATCATTGGTCCGAAACACAACGTATTGGTTATATACACACATTAGTGGGACTCATTGGTCCCAACTAAACACACCTTATTGGGCCATAATTGGTCGTAATCACAACTTATTGGTTATATACACACTTTATTGGTACTCATTTGTCCCAACTGACCCTCATTGCCCTTAAACACACATTATTGGGCCATTATTAGTCCTAAACACAACTTATTGGTTACCTTACTAGGACTTATTGGTCCTAACCGACCCTCATTGCCCTACTAAACACACCTTATTGGGCCATCATTGGTCCTAAACATAACTTATTGGTTATATACACACCTTAGTGGGACTCATTAGTCCCATCTAAACACACCATATTGGGCCATAATTGGTCGTAAACACAACGTATTGGTTATATAAACACCTTATTAGGACTCATTGGTGCCAACTAACCCTCATTGTCCCTAAACCCACTTTATTGTGCCATGATTGGTCCTAAACACAACGTATTGGTTATATACACACATTAGTGGGACTCATTGGTCCCAACTAAACACACCTTATTGGGCCATAATTGGTCGTAAACACAACTTATTGGTTATATACACACTTTATTGGGACTCATTGGTCCCAACTGACCCTCATTGCCCTTAAACACACATTATTGGGCCATCATTAGTCCTAAACACAACTTATTGGTTATATAAGACACACCTTTCTCGGACTTATTAGTCCCAACCGACCCTCATTGCCCTACTAAACACACCTTATTGGGCCATCATTGGTCCTAAACACGACTTATTAGTTATATACACGCATTATTGGGACGCATTGGTCCCAACTAACCCTCATTGCCCCTAAACACGCATTATTGGGCCATCATTTGTCCTAACCAAAACGTATTGGTTATATACACACCTTAGTGGGACTCATTGGTCCCAACTAAACACATCTTATTTGGCCGTAATTGGTCGTAAACACAACGTATTGGTTATATACACACCTTATTAGGACTCATTGGTCCCAACTGACCCTCATTGTCCCTAAAGACACTTTATTGTGGCATCATTGGTCCTAAACACAACATATTGGTTATATACACACATTAGTGGGACTCATTGGTCCCAACTAAACACACTTTATTGGCCCATAATTGGTCGTAAACACAACCTATTGGTTATATACACACCTTATTGGGACTCATTGGTCCCAACTGACACTCGTTTTCCTTAAACACACATTATTGGGCCATCATTGGTCCTAAACACAACTTATTGGTTAAATACACACCTTACAAGGACTTATTGGTCCTAACCGACCCTCATTGCCCCACTAAACACACCTTATTGGGCCATCATTGGTCCTAAACATAACTTATTGGTTATATACACACCTTAGTGGGACTCATTAGTCCCAACTAAACACACCATATTGGGCCATAATTGGTCATAAACACAACGTATTGGTTATATAAACACCTTATTAGGACTCATTGGTGCCAACTAACCCTCATTGTCCCTAAACCCACTTTATTGTGCCATCATTGGTCCTAACTCAACGTATTGGTTATATACACACATTAGTGGGACTCATTGGTCCCAACTAAACACACCTTATTGGGCCATAATTGGTCGTAAACACAACTTATTGGTTATATACACACCTTATTAGGACTCATTGGTGCCAACTAACCCTCATTGTCCCTAAACCCACTTTATTGTGCCATCATTGGTCCTAAACACAACGTATTGGTTATATACACACATTAGTGGGACTCATAGGTCCCAACTAAACACACCTTATTGGGCCATAGTTGGTTGTAAACACAACTTATTGGTTATATACACACTTTATTGGGACTCATTGGTCCCAACTGACCCTCATTGCCCTTCAAAACACATTATTGGGCCATCATTGGTCCTAAACACAACTTATTGGTTATATACACACCTTACTAGGACTTATTGGTCCTAACCGACCCTCATTGCCCTACTAAACACACCTTATTGGGCCATCATTGGTCCAAAACATAACTTATTGGTTATATACACACCTTAGTGGGACTCATTAGTCCCAACTAAACACACCATATTGAACCATAATTGGTCGTAAACACAACTTATTGGTTATATAAACACCTTATTAGGACTCATTGGTGCCAACTAACCCTCATTGTCCCTAAACCCACTTTAATGTGCCATCATTGGTCCGAAACATAACGTATTGGTTATATACACACATTAGTGGGACTCATTGGTCCTAACTAAACACACCTTATTGGGCCATAATTGGTCGTAAACACAACTTATTGGTTATATACACACTTTATTGGTACTCATTGTTCCCAACTGACCCTCATTGCCCTTAAACACACATTATTGGGCCATCATTGGTCCTAAACACAACTTATTGGTTATATAAGACACACCTTACTAGGACTTATTGGTCCCAACCAACCCTCATTGCCCTACTAAACACCCCTTATTGGGCCATCATTGGTCCTAAACACAACTTATTGGTTATATACACACCTTAGTGGGACTCATTGGTCCCAACTAAACACACCTTATTAGGCCATAATTGGTCGTAAACACTGTTGGTACATTATATGTGGCAACGGGCTGGATCGAATAGAGTTTTGAAGACAAAGGTTGACCTAGTTTTGTACTGGCCGAACCTTGGCCGAACCCAAGGTTCGGCGGCTCCGAACTCTGGCCGATCTTCAGGTTCGGACGTCAGGTTTTAGGTGTCTATAAATAGGTCGTTTGTCTTGTAATTTACTAGTTGTTCATGAGAGCTTGTGTGTGTGAGAACTAGTGTTTTGTACTCTGAATCTCTGTAATCGTTCTATTGGTTAATGAGATTGAGTCGTTTTATTTACATTGCTTGTTCTCGTTGTTTATTACGTTATTGATGTCGAACTAAACCGATCCACACGCTCCAGTGTTTTCAAACACAACCTATTGGTTATATACAAACTTTATTGGGACTCATTGGTCCCAACTGACCCTCATTGCCCTTAAACACACCTTATTGGGCCATCATTGGTCCTAAACATAACTTATTGGTTATATACACACCTTAGTGGGACTCATTAGTCCCAACTAAACACACCATATTGGGCCATAATTGGTCGTAAACACAACTTATTGGTTATATAAACACCTTATTAGGACTCATTGGTGCCAACTAACCCTCATTGTCCCTAAACCCACTTTATTGTGCCATCATTGGTCCGAAACACAACGTATTGGTTATATACACACATTAGTGGGACTCATTGGTCCCAACTAAACACACCTTATTGGGCCATAATTGGTCGTAATCACAACTTATTGGTTATATACACACTTTATTGGGACTCATTGGTCCCAACTGACCCTCATTGCCCTTAAACACACATTATTGGGCCATCATTGGTCCTAAACACAACTTATTGGTTAAACACACACCTTACAAGGACTTATTGGTCCTAACCGACCCTCATTGCCCCACTAAACACACCTTATTGGGCCATCATTGGTCCTAAACATAACTTATTGGTTATATACACACCTTAGTGGGACTCATTAGTCCCAACTAAACACACCATATTGGGCCATAATTGGTCATAAACACAACGTATTGGTTATATAAACACCTTATTAGGACTCATTGGTGCCAACTAACCCTCATTGTCCCTAAACCCACTTTATTGTGCCATCATTGGTCCTAACTCAACGTATTGGTTATATACACACATTAGTGGGACTCATTGGTCCCAACTAAACACACCTTATTGGGCCATAATTGGTCGTAAACACAACTTATTGGTTATATACACACCTTATTAGGACTCATTGGTGCCAACTAACCCTCATTGTCCCTAAACCTACTTTATTGTGCCATCATTGGTCCTAAACACAACGTATTGGTTATATACACACATTAGTGGGACTCATAGGTCCCAACTAAACACACCTTATTGGGCCATAGTTGGTCGTAAACACAACTTATTGGTTATATACACACTTTATTGGGACTCATTGGTCCCAACTGACCCTCATTGCCCTTCAAAACACATTATTGGGCCATCATTGGTCCTAAACACAACTTATTGGTTATATAAGACACACCTTTCTAGGACTTATTGGTCCCAACCGACCCTCATTGCCCTACTAAACACACCTTATTGGGCCATCATTGGTCCTAAACACAACTTATTAGTTATATACACGCATTATTGGGACGCATTGGTCCCAACTAGCCCTCATTTCCCCTAAATACACCTTATTGGGCCATCATTTGTCCTAACCAAAATGTATTGGTTATATACACACCTTAGTGGGATTCATTAGTCCCAACTAAACACACCTTATTGGGCCATAATTGGTCGTAAACACAACTTATTGGTTATATACACACCTTATTAGGACTCACTGGTCCCAACTGACCCTCATTGTCCCTAAAGACACTTTATTGTGCCATCATTGGTCCTAAACACAACATATTGGTTATATACACACATTAGTGGGACTCATTGGTCCCAACTAAACACACTTTATTGGGCCATAATTGGTCGTAAACACAACCTATTGGTTATATACACACCTTATTGGGACTCATTGGTCCCAACTGAACTTCATTGCCCTTAAACACACATTATTGGGCCATCATTGGTCCTAAACACAACTTATGGGTTATATACACACCTTACTAGGACTTATTGGTCCTAACCGACCCTCATTGCCCTACTAAACACACCTTATTGGGCCATCATTGGTCCAAAACATAACTTATTGGTTATATACACACCTTAGTGGGACTCATTAGTCCCAACTAAACACACCATATTGAGCCATAATTGGTCGTAAACACAACTTATTGGTTATATAAACACCTTATTAGGACTCATTGGTGCCAACTAACCCTCATTGAAACTAAACCCACTTTAATGTGCCATCATTGGTCTGAAACATAACGTATTGGTTATATACACACATTAGTGGGACTCATTGGTCCCAACTAAACACACCTTATTGGGCCATAATTGGTCGTAAACACAACTTATTGGTTATATACACACTTTATTGGTACTCATTGTTCCCAACTGACCCTCATTGCCCTTAAACACACATTATTGGGCCATCATTGGTCCTAAACACAACTTATTGGTTATATAAGACACACCTTAGTGGGACTCATTGGTCCCAACTGACCCTCATTGCCCTTAAACACACCTTATTGGGCCATCATTGGTCCTAAACATAACTTATTGGTTATATACACACCTTAGTGGGACTCATTAGTCCCAACTAAACACACCATATTGGGCCATAATTGGTCGTAAACACAACTTATTGGTTATATAAACACCTTATTAGGACTCATTGGAGCCAACTAACCCTCATTGTCCCTACACCCACTTTATCGTGCCATCATTGGTCCTAAACACAACGTATTGGTTATATACACACATTAGTGGGGCTCATTGGTCCCAAGTAAACACACCTTATTGGGCCATAATTGGTCATAAACACAACTTATTTGTTATATACACACCTTATTAGGACTCATTGGTGCCAACTAACCCTCATTGTCCCTAAACCCACTTTATTGTGCAATCATTGGTCCTAAACACAACGTATTGGTTATATACACACATTAGTGGGACTCATTGGTCCCAACTAAACACACCTTATTGGGCCATAGTTGGTCGTAAACACAACTTATTGGTTATATACACACTTTATTGGGACTCATTGGTCCCAACTGACCCTCATTGCACTTCAAAACACATTATTGGGCCATCATTGGTCCTAAACACAACTTATTGGTCATATAAGACACACCTTTCTAGGACTTATTGGTCCCAACCGACCCTCATTGCCCTACTAAACACACCTTATTGGGCCATCATTGGTCCTAAACACAACTTATTAGTTATATACACGCATTATTGGGACGCATTGGTCCCAACTAGCCCTCATTGCCCCTAAATACACCTTATTGGGCCATCATTTGTCCTAACCAAAATGTATTGGTTATATACACACCTTAGTGGGATTCATTTGTCCCAACTAAACACACCTTATTGGGCCATAATTGGTCGTAAACACAACTTATTGGTTATATACACACCTTATTATGACTCACTGGTCCCAACTGACCCTCATTGTCCCTAAAGACACTTTATTGTGCCATCATTGGTCCTAAACACAACATATTGGTTATATACACACATTAGTGGGACTCATTGGTCCCAACTAAACACACTTTATTGGGCCATAATTGGTCGTAAACACAACCTATTGGTTATATACACACCTTATTGGGACTCATTGGTCACAACTGAACTTTATTGCCCTTAAACACACATTATTGGGCCATCATTGGTCCTAAACACAACTTATTGGTTATATACACACCTTACTAGGACTTATTGGTCCTAACCGACCCTCATTGCCCTACTAAACACACCTTATTGGGCCATCATTGGTCCAAAACATAACTTATTGGTTATATACACACCTTAGTGGGACTCATTAGTCCCAACTAAACACACCATATTGAGCCATAATTGGTCGTAAACACAACTTATTGGTTATATAAACACCTTATTAGGACTCATTGGTGCCAACTAACCCTCATTGTCCCTAAACCCACTTTAATGTGCCATCATTGGTCCGAAACATAACGTATTGGTTATATACACACATTAGTGGGACTCATTGGTCCCAACTACACACACCTTATTGGGCCATAATTGGTCATAAACACAACTTATTGGTTATATACACACTTTATTGGTACTCATTGTTCCCAACTGACCCTCATTGCCGTTAAACACACATTATTGGGCCATCATTGGTCCTAAACACAACTTATTGGTTATATAAGACACACCTTACTAGGACTTATTGGTCCCAACCAACCCTCGTTGCCCTACTGAACACCCCTTATTGGGCCATCATTGGTCCTAAACACAACTTATTGGTTATATACACACCTTAGTGGGACTCATTGGTCCCAACTAAACACACCTTATTAGGCCATAATTGGTCGTAAACACAACCTATTGGTTATATACACACTTTATTGGGACTCATTGGTCCCAACTGACCCTCATTGCCCTTAAACACACCTTATTGGGCCATCATTGGTCCTAAACATAACTTATTGGTTATATACACACCTTAGTGGGACTCATTAGTCCCAACTAAACACACCATATTGGGCCATAATTGGTCGTAAACACAACTTATTGGTTATATAAACACCTTATTAGGACTAATTGGTGCCAACTAACCCTCATTGTCCCTAAACCCACTTTATTGTGCCATCATTGGTCCTAAACACAACGTATTGGTTATATACACACATTAGTGGGACTCATTGGTCCCAACTAAACACACCTTATTGGGCCATAATTGGTCGTAAACACAACTTATTGGTTATATACACACCTTATTAGGACTCATTGGTGCCAACTAACCCTCATTGTCCCTAAACCCACTTTATTGTGCCATTATTGGTCCTAAACACAACGTATTGGTTATATACACACATTAGTGGGACTCATTGGTCCCAACTAAACACACCTTATTGGGCCATAGTTGGTCGTAAACACAACTTATTGGTTATATACACACTTTATTGGGACTCATTGGTCCCAACTGACCCTCATTGCCCTTCAAAACACATTATTGGGCCATCATTGGTCCTACACACAAATTATTGGTTATATAAGACACACCTTTCTAGGATTTATTGGTCCCAACCGACCCTCATTGCCCTACTAAACACACCTTATTGGGCCATCATTGGTCCTAAACACAACTTATTAGTTATATACACGCATTATTGGGACGCATTGGTCCCAACTAGCCCTCATTGCCCCTAAATACACCTTATTGGGACATCATTTGTCCTAACCAAAATGTATTGGTTATATACACACCTTAGTGGGATTCATTAGTCCCAACTAAACACATCTTATTGGGCCATAATTGGTCGTAAACACAACTTATTGGTTATATAAACACCTTATTAGGACTCATTGGTGCCAACTAACCCTCATTGTCCCTAAACCCACTTTATTGTGCCATCTTTGGTCCGAAACACAACGTATTGGTTATATACACACATTAGTGGGACTCATTGGTCCCAACTAAACACACCTTATTGGGCCATAATTGGTCGTAATCACAACTTATTGGTTATATACACACTTTATTGGTACTCATTTGTCCCAACTGACCCTCATTGCCCTTAAACACACATTATTGGGCCATTATTGGTCCTAAACACAACTTATTGGTTATATACACACCTTACTAGGACTTATTGGTCCTAACCGACCCTCATTGCCCTACTAAACACACCTTATTGGGCCATCATTGGTCCTAAACATAACTTATTGGTTATATACACACCTTAGTGGGACTCATTAGTCCCAACTAAACACACCATATTGAGCCATAATTGGTCGTAAACACAACTTATTGGTTATATAAACACCTTATTAGGACTCATTGGTGCCAACTAACCCTCATTGACCCTAAACCCACTTTAATGTGCCATCATTGGTCTGAAACATAACGTATTGGTTATATACACACATTAGTGGGACTCATTGGTCCCAACTAAACATACCTTATTGGGCCATAATTGGTCGTAAACACAACTTATTGGTTATATACACACTTTATTGGTACTCATTGTTCCCAACTGACCCTCATTGCCCTTAAACACACATTATTGGGCCATCATTGGTCCTAAACACAACTTATTGGTTATATAAGACACACCTTACTAGGACTTATTGGTCCCAACCAACCCTCGTTGCCCTACTAAACACCCCTTATTGGGCCATCATTGGTCCTAAACACAACTTATTGGTTATATACAAACCTTAGTGGGACTCATTGGTCCCAACTAAACACACCTTATTAGGCCATAATTGGTCGTAAACACAACCTATTGGTTATATACACACTTTATTGGGACTGATTGGTCCCAACTGACCCTCATTGCCCTTAAACACACCTTATTGGGCCATCATTGGTCCTAAACATAACTTATTGGTTATATACACACCTTAGTGGGACTCATTAGTCCCAACTAAACACACCATATTAGGCCATAATTGGTCGTAAACACAACTTATTGGTTATATAAACACCTTATTAGGACTCATTGGTGCCAACTAACCCTCATTGTCCCTACACCCACTTTATCGTGCCATCATTGGTCCTAAACACAACGTATTGGTTATATACACACATTAGTGGGGCTCATTGGTCCCAACTAAACACACCTTATTGGGCCATAATTAGTCGTAAACACAACTTATTGGTTATATACACACCTTATTAGGACTCATTGGTGCCAACTAACCCTCATTGTCCCTAAACCCACTTTATTGTGCCATCATTGGTCCTAAACACAACGTATTGGTTATATACACACATTAGTGGGACTCATTGGTCCCAACTAAACACACCTTATTGGGCCATAGTTGGTCGTAAACACAACTTATTGGTTATATACACACTTTATTGGGACTCATTGGTCCCAACTGACCCTCATTG
Organism: Deinandra increscens subsp. villosa; assembly: GCA_039602395.1. Lineage (NCBI taxonomy): Eukaryota > Viridiplantae > Streptophyta > Magnoliopsida > Asterales > Asteraceae > Deinandra > Deinandra increscens. Next base: position 2,483 of record JBCNJP010006918.1, on the reverse strand, counting down.
CACTTCAAAACACATTATTGGGCCATCATTGGTCCTAAACACAACTTATTGGTCATATAAGACACACCTTTCTAGGACTTATTGGTCCTAACCGACCCTCATTGCCCTACTAAACACACCTTATTGGGCCATCATTGGTCCTAAACACAACTTATTAGTTATATACACGCATTATTGGGACGCATTGGTCCCAACTAGCCCTCATTGCCCCTAAATACACCTTATTGTGCCATCATTTGTCCTAACCAAAATGTATTGGTTATATACACACCTTAGTGGGATTCATTTGTCCCAACTAAACACACCTTATTGGGCCATAATTGGTCGTAAACACAACTTATTGGTTATATACACACCTTATTATGACTCACTGGTCCCAATGGACCCTCATTGTCCCTAAAGACACTTTATTGTGCCATCATTGGTCCTAAACACAACATATTGGTTATATACACACATTAGTGGGACTCATTGGTCCCAACTAAACACACTTTATTGGGCCATAATTGGTCGTAAACACAACCTATTGGTTATATACACACCTTATTGGGACTCATTGGTCCCAACTGAACTTCATAGCCCTTAAACACACATTATTGGGCCATCATTGGTCCTAAACACAACTTATTGGTTATATACACACCTTACTAGGACTTATTGGTCCTAACCGACCCTCATTGCCCTACTAAACACACCTTATTGGGCCATCATTGGTCCAAAACATAACTTATTGGTTATATACACACCTTAGTGGGACTCATTAGTCCCAACTAAACACACCATATTGAGCCATAATTGGTCGTAAACACAACTTATTGGTTATATAAACACCTTATTAGGACTCATTGGTGCCAACTAACCCTCATTGTCCCTAAACCCACTTTAATGTGCCATCATTGGTCCTAAACATAACGTATTGGTTATATACACACATTAGTGGGACTCATTGGTCCCAACTAAACACACCTTATTGGGCCATAATTGGTCGTAAACACAACTTATTGGTTATATACACACTTTATTGGTACTCATTGGTCCCAACTGACCCTCATTGCCGTTAAACACACATTATTGGGCCATCATTGGTCCTAAACACAACTTATTGGTTATATAAGACACACCTTACTAGGACTTATTGGTCCCAACCAACCCTCGTTGCCCTACTAAACACCCCTTATTGGGCCATCATTGGTCCTAAACACAACTTATTGGTTATATACACACCTTAGTGGGACTCATTGGTCCCAACTAAACACACCTTATTAGGCCATAATTGGTCGTAAACACAACCTATTGGTTATATACACACCTTATTAGGACTTATTGGTCCCAACCGACCCTCATTGCCCTACTAAACACACCTTATTGGGCCATCATTGGTCCTAAACATAACTTATTGGTTATATACACACCTTAGTGGGACTCATTAGTCCCAACTAAACACACCATATTGGGCCATAATTGGTCGTAAACACAACTTATTGGTTATATAAACACCTTATTAGGACTCATTGGTGCCAACTAACCCTCATTGTCCCTAAACCCACTTTATTGTGCCATCATTGGTCCTAAACACAACGTATTGGTTATATACACACATTAGTGGGACTCATTGGTCCCAACTAAACACACCTTATTGGGCCATAATTGGTCGTAAACACAACTTATTGGTTATATACACACCTTATTAGGACTCATTGGTGCCAACTAACCCTCATTGTCCCTAAACCCACTTTATTGTGCCATCATTGGTCCTAAACACAACGTATTGGTTATATACACACATTAGTGGGACTCATTCGTCCCAACTAAACACACCTTATTGGGCCATCAGTTGGTCGTAAACACAACTTATTGGTTATATACACACTTTATTGGGACTCATTGGTCCCAACTGACCCTCATTGCCCTTCAAACACACATTATTGGGCCATCATTGGTCCTAAACACAACTTATTGGTTATATAAGACACACCTTACTAGGACTTATTGGTCCCAACCGACCCTCATTGCCCTACTAAACACACCTTATTGGGCCATCATTGGTCCTAAACACAACTTATTAGTTATATACACGCATTATTGGGACGCATTGGTCCCAACTAGCCCTCATTGCCCCTAAATACACCTTATTGGGCCATCATTTGTCCTAACCAAAATGTATTGGTTATATACACACCTTAGTGGGACTCATTAGTCCCAACTAAACACACCTTATTGGGCCATAATTGGTCGTAAACACAACTTATTGGTTATATAAACACCTTATTAGGACTCATTGGTCCCAACTAACCCTCATTGTCCCTAAACCCACTTTATTGTGCCATCATTGGTCCTAAACACAACTTATTGGTTATATAAGACACACCTTTCTCGGACTTATTGGTCCCAACCGACCCTCATTGCCCTACTAAACACACCTTATTGGGCCATCATTGGTCCTAAACACGACTTATTAGTTATATACACGCATTATTGGGACG
>JBCNJP010006914.1:0-22737 GCA_039602395.1 Deinandra increscens subsp. villosa | reverse complement strand
TCTTAACAATTTACATGAAATCACAGGTTCCATTAACATAAAAGGATAAATTTTATTTACGAAATCTCAATATTTCTATTATCATAAAAACCAAAGTTTTTATTTATATAAAATGACAATCATATTAATCATATACTTATGATTTTTATCAACCTTAAATGATAACAACTTATTTTTATCAACCTTAAATATATATTTTTTCTTCGTTATCATCTTTTTAATCATAACAATACTTTAGGTTTACAATACGTTCCTCACATGATGCGTATACAAGATCATTAAAATGATAACCAAGTAACGAACACGGTTATACCTTCGGTCGGTTTGCAAACCCGAACCCGATTAACCGTAAAACGTGACGGTATCTGATTTGAGCACAAGGATACTCCATTCCACATGATTTTTCGCCACAAGTAAGAATATGAGGTCGGTTTTTGCATTTAACCTCGTTTGACCAGTCAAACCTGCTGACCAGACTCGTTCACCGAGTTGACTCAGTTGACTCGACACTGAGCTGACTCAGTTTAGCCCCAAATGTATCCAAACATCACCAAAACATTTTTCTATAAGCATTATGGCCAAAATCAGTCAACCATAACCATTCTCGAGACTGTTCCGGCCGCCGCCGCCGCCGGTCGGCTCACCACAGCCGTGAACCGCCGCGAAACCACCACCACCTTCCGATTTATATCTTCAAACACCCAAAACATTCCCAAAACACCATGTAGGTCGTGGATCTGAGTATAAAACGGACATGCATGCCAAGATCGGGATTTCATAAGAAGGGTACAAGCTAGAACCGAAAGAAAAACACGGGTTTAACCCTCAAAACTTAGCGATCGCTGCTGCACAAGTGAAATCGCAGCCAGAAGGGGGTCGCCGGAGTTATGAAGTAGGCAGAAAAGGGGGCGCCGCCGTGGTTGCTAGGCGGAACCCTAGCCGCCGCCGCCACTGTGGGTGCTTCTGCCATCGATCGTGTGACAATCCGTCTTTCAGGCCTTTTCCTGATTTAAATAAACTTTAACGGATATAAATATTGTTGAACATTTATGTGATTGACTGTGTTGAATCCAACAATTAGGGTTTGTTTGACCATCACTATACGAGCATGCATTTGAGTCTAGACATTTTATATTCTACGATTTTATGTAAAACGTACGCTACGATTTCATGTGAAAGTTTGTTAGTTTATGTGGCAACTAAACTTACAAGTTTATATGATATATTTATATATACTCACATGTTACTCTATGATTTTATGAGACAACGTGTCATGTACTTAAACGTAACGTCGTATGGTGAACTAAATATATATATATATATATATATATATATATATATATATATTTATGATTTCATGATTTCATTTGAGTATATATACATATAGTTATGATTTTAGGTTTATCATTTCATGTGAACTCAATATATATTTATGAAACTATATCTATGACTTTATGTGAATGAAACATGGTTTATATTTTATGAAAGTCGCACGTTAATTATATCTTAACAAATACACGTTTTAGTCGTCGTCCAATATTAATGTCCGTTAACTCCGTTAGAGTCCGTTAGGAAGTTATAAACCTCGAGGGACCAATATTGTCATTCCTTAAACTTGCTTTATATTCAATCCAACTAGAGGGACTACTATTGTATTTGCAGAAACTTGAGTTCCTATTATGTAATGTGGCCAGGGACTAATTTTGTTAATTCGGCAATCTTGAGTTGAGAAGTCGTATGTAACGGAAATTCCTTCGGTGCCGTCCTCCTTAATGTGATTTATGTGATTTATTACCTCTCCGTTACTAACAACAATCAAAATGAATCATATTACCACAACACCTCTCTTTCCCAATCAATTGAACTGGATTACGAACCTTCAACTCCAAACCCTATCGGTCGTGAAAACCCGCAAGGAAACCGAGCACTCCTCCGATCGTTTGTTCAAATTTGTCACCATCGTTACACACCATTTGAGCGTGTGAAGTTGTTGTTCATCATGTTGTTCACGAAGGAGCACCGAAGACGGAGGCTGCGATGAACCGTCTTCACCACAGCGGTCATCGGATCGAGTTCCGACTCGCTTACGGCGTCAAGCAACGACAATCTTAATCACGAAATACAGTCTTGATAAAAAATATAAGGTACGAGTCGCCTCTGTTCAAGTTTTCAAGCTTCTGTAAATCTTTGTGTTCATCAATGGAGGGTCGGGTTTCTAGGGTTTTGTTTTGGGAAGAAGATACCCGGCCCGCCCTGTTTATGTACTTGTTTTGCCAAGGTTAAACAAATAAATGGAGTGTCCGGATGGTTGGGTCTTTGGTCGACAACTAGATGGTCGCGGGTTCAAGTCCCGGCCACTGCATTTTTCTTTTACTCCTTTTTTTCCTTGTTAACCAGTTCTGTGCGTAACTTGATATAAAATTTCGGTTGAGCTGTTAAACAAACATAAACCGCAGTCCAGTGGTTAGAGCATTTGTTTGTAAGGTAGAGGTCGCGAGTTCTAACCTTGGTGACCTCACTTTTTTTTTCTGTTTTCTTTATCCTTGTAATTTTGATGAATTGAGGTAACTAAAACTGGTTTAAAACGATTCCTGAGAAGGTTTAAACCCGTAGAAATATAACTTGGGCTATTAAATCCCGTAAACTATATTTTGAATTTTAAACACGTTTAACTTGTCATTTTAAATTGAAAGATAGTTCATATATATATATATATATATATATATATTATATATATATTGATTTGTAAATTATGGGTTTTTTTTATAAGAGTTAAAATATATACATTGTTGCATAGATTAGTATATATAAACGTATATCATTGGTTTGTTGAAACGATTAGATAATTTATGTGAACTTTTAAATAAATGAATCTTGTTTTGTGAACTCGCTATTGTCGTTTGCGTGTTTGGTTTATATACATATATATATATATATATTATTTTAGATCTTTGAACTTAGAAAATATATATTTTGGCATGTATTATGATTTTCGCGTTATTTTGATAATCACTCGGTTTTAGCAAGCGTGCCATCCACGACTTGCTCCGGACTACATGGTCATTCGTTTTCATCATTTCCTTTAGACTTAGACATTTCCCAACTGGACACACACTTATATTATCATGCTCGCTAGGTGTTTGGTAGAGTACACAAGACCTGTTAGTTGCTACTTGCTGTTATTATTTATCTGGACTTGATGTGCACCCGAAGGTGAGTTTCACGGCCCCATTTTACGTATTTAAATCCTGTTGGGGGAGATTAACATGCATGAACTATACAATTGAGATAATTAGACTTTTATATATCACGTGAAGTACTTGTAGCACACTGATACAACAAAGTCCTTCTTATGGTACCGTTAGTATTAATGACGATAGCGGGAGATATATTGTAGTACTACTGGGTATGACAAACCCCACCCGGGCCAGTCGCGCTGACTCGCTTTGATATCGAACGGGTGTTATATTCGTCCTTGTGAAACGTCCGAGGATCCAAAATACGGTATTATTATTATTTTTTTTCGAATTGTTAATATATATGGTTTTTTATGAAATATTATTTTTTTCGTATAAAATTGTCAACTTTTCTTATCTTTTTTTCTTTTAATATTATTAGGGGATTCTCAAACGAAGAATGCACTTTGGAATCAAGTTAGCACCCGCTTTCACGACTTGCGCAAGGCTAAAGGGTTCACATTGTTTCGCAACAACGACAAGTTAAGTGGAAAGTGCAGGTCGCTTGAAGCCAAAAATTTCAAAATTTCACGGAATAATGGCGGGATCGAGTAAAAAAAGAGGATGAAGATGCCGGAAGAAAAAGCTCGTTTGAACGAGCTTCGGGTGATTTGCTTGGACACATCCGGTTTGTCGAAGGAGCGAAAGGCTTTAGTCGAAAAAAGAGGAGGAATGAAATGCCCAATAATAATTTATAGATATAGATTTAATTAGCTAATAAGTAAAATAATAATAACACAATAATAATAAAAAAATAAATAAATAAATAATGATGATGTTGATAACCTTTTAAATCAAATGTGAACCAATTTTTTTTTTTTTGATTCAAATCCCGTCACCGTTATCGGATTTCAGTTAAAATCTCGCCACCATCTATGTTTCTATCTACCATCACTTCAACAAACCACCGAAAACCCAGTAGTTCCCCTCATAAATCGATCATCAATTTAAATCCCGTTCAACCTCTCAATCGAGTTACGGAATCACAATCACGTCTACTATTTTGTTTCCTTTCGAAATCCATGACTGTTGCGGCTCTGCAATCTTGTTCATTCTGCTCGTTCGTTGAGGTTCGTCACGTTCCAGTGAACAATCTCCAAGCTATCGTTGATCGTCGTGGAATCAACTTCGGCTTGACGATCTTAACCGGTTCAACTTTAGAGTCAACAGCTCCAGTGGGAGCAGAACTTTCAACAATGGCCTTTGATTTGCTTGATTGAGGAGAATGCACAGCTTGTGGTGTTGATGTAGAGGGAGTCCCTGATGAAATTATTGGAATAGCCTTCACCTTACCATCGGTGATCACAAGACCAGCTTGTGTGTGCATGACAGTCTTACCATGTTTGAGTGCCATTTCAGCAAAAGCACGATTGAACTCATCATCATTCACATCAGACTGATCCGTGAATCCCTTGGAAGCATTCTGCTTAGGCTTACGCCTTCGTGTGGTCTTAGTTCGTTTTGGAGCATCATGAGTTTTGAAAACCTCATAATTGTCGTCAAACAAAAACGATTGACCATCCACGGCAGATGTTTTGACCAAGTCAAGGAATTCATGTTCAGCTGTTTCTTTGGTAAGATTCTCAGAAAAACTTGTGTCAACATCTTTTAACACATCAGAATTGACTTCATTAAAATGAAGAGCAACATCCACAGGTGGGAGATCGGATCCACTCGTGTGGGTGGAGAGCTGATCTTCCATCTTTTGGATTTCGGAAGCACTCGGAATCAACTCAGGATTTATGAATTTCAAATGACTCTTTGAATTAATCTTGGTTAACTCAGGAATTTTATAATAGTTATGATTAAGCGGATGCTCAGCAGCACTATCATCAATTTCCCTAGTCAAACCAAGTCCAGTTTTAAGTCTAGAAAAAATATCACGGCCAACAGTGTTACTAAGAGTTGCCGGATTGAGTTTTAACAAATCAATGGTTTCTCGAGCTTGAGCATAGCTTGTCCTCAGAGAAGTTAGTTTTTCCAAAAGATCTGTTATTTGAATTGTAAGAGTTGTTTCCGTGTGCTTCATGACCTCAATGTCATCTTGTAAAGACTTGATCTTAATCAAAAAGCCTTTTTCATTTTCTTTTAACTTCTCAACTTGACTCTCACTCTCTTTCGCCTTACCAACCAATTCAATGTTGTAAGCGCGATAGCGAGCTACAGTCTCAACACATTTTTCAGAACATAAAGCAATTTTTACCTCATCAGGGATGGTTTCACGCTGAAGTTCTAACACACATGTAAATCAAGCTGAACCAACATATGATAAAGAACAAACATACAAAATAAGTATTCAAAGTTCAATGTCAACTAAGTTGTTACAAACTGAAATATTCAAAATACATAGATGGCAAAATACATGTTGGTTCTGCAGCTTCACCTGTGATCTTGTACTTGGGTTCGCATGTTCGTGTTATCACCAACCTCCAGGTTCCAACAAGATTAGATGGGCAAGTTATCAGAAAGACTCGGTAGTAGACTGGCATAGCTATAGATAAGATCTAGTTATTAGATTATGTTGTTATTTTCCTTACTGTGGTAACTTGGCATATATATAAATGAAATTTTTTTTTAATTCCACTGCTTAGCTATCTCTGTTGGACCATGTGTTAATGAGTAAATCCGACACGTGACCCCTCCTGGAGCCAAGACTGGGAGTGGACGTCACAAGTTGGTATCAAAGCCTTGGTTTAAGAGATTTAGATACTAGCACGCTATCTAGACTTAAACTAGGACTCTTGGTAAACAAAGTAAGGTAAGATAGGGAATGTAAATGCCAGTCAGGATATTCATGCCCATAGGAAAAATGTTGCACCAGGAACATAGGAGGTAGGACTTAGGGTATGAAAGTGCGGAGAATACCCGATTACAATTAGCTACTGCAATTTGGTATTTTACCCAAATGAACATATCGTAGGTTCTAACTGTTGTGTGGCCTAGTGCAGGGTAGGTTAATCGACGGTGAGATACGTGGTCAATAACTTGTAAAGAATGCCTAGAGAAAGGTAGTTTTAAAAAAAAAACGGTTTTTAGAATTACCGGTAAAGGAAAAAAGGAAAAGAACGGACACTAGGGATAACTGTGATGAGAATAACTGGGTTTTGAACGCATCATAATTATATAATTGTATAGCGCTTGTAATTATCTAATTATCATGAATTCAAAATTTGGAGACTTCACGTCACATGAGTTCTAAACTGTCAGACTATTTTAATCATAGAATCAGAAGATTAGAAATCATAGTCATGATAGGAATGCGAATAGAACATCTGATACGAAATCTGATGTCAGTACAAATGTAAAGACAAGTACCTTCAGCGAAGGAATGAAAGCCGTTCTGTTATAAATAGTGGAAGAAGCATTGAAGGTTACGTTTCTATCGATTGCTAATCAACTTCCGGAAGCTTTGATGAGAAAAATGTCCAATAGAGCGACCGCTAGTGGAGCTGGTCCTGAGGAAGCTTCTGGTAGATATAGACTCTCGATGAAAGGCAAACGGAAACGGTACGAGGATGAAGAATGTCTTGAAGACAATGACGATAGATTCCACAAGAAGGCTAACGGAGCTTCTGAATAAAGAAGGTCGATATGCCAGATATGCGAGAAACATCATCATAAGAATTGTATGTGGAGAACTCAGGAACCGTTAAAGATGAAAGAGGTATAGACGAACCTAAATGTCGCCTTAAACCAAGGAAACTGAAGACATGATAGACGCAGTCACGGCAAAGGAGAAATAAGAGTTTCTATGGAGAGAATAGTGGAAACGACGTTCCAAGCTACGTTGCTACCTGACCATCACTATAAGTGATTGCCCGGAAGGCTCGAAGCAGAAGCTAGCAATTTGAAGTTAAGAATAGTCCAAAGAAAGATGAGAAAGGTTACCACAAGGTAGATCGAGAATTAATAAGCTTAGGAGTATGGAGGTCCAGAGTAGACCAAGAAGAACTTACGTCCTAAGGGATGTTATTTCTTCAAATGGCAGGATGAAAGCACACGATGATTGGATGAGCTACACGAAGAAGAATTCCAACATAAGGAAAGGAAAAGCATTGTCAAGGAATCCCGTAGTCAAGCTACCTTAGACAACTTAGGACTACATCCTCCTTAGGACTATCGCAAAGACGTCAATATAAATGACCTCAAGACGAATGTTGATACACGGACGAGACTGGCGATTCGATACTAGTAGCAATGGAAAATTTAGAAGTCTGAATAAGATATTGGGAATTGTCACACAGTGTACTGCACCGATGCAAGTAAATGACCAGTGTTTGAAAAATGTTCTTCTTAAGATCAATGTCAAGCTAGAGATAACGATAGATAAATTTAGACGTTGAATGAATTGACTCGCGGGATGCTACGCGCAAACTAATTGTGACCGGAGAAAAGCTCGACTTCATATGCAAGGATCATGATGGCTTGGCAGTAAAGATAACAAAACATGGAAAACAGGTAAGTCATACTCAACGTATGCTATTGACTCGGAGGCAAAATGAAGAAACTGAAGAACGTATCGGTAACGTATCAAATTCCAAACGAATCATTCAGAGAATCCAAAGAGCAGCTCGGTTGATGAAGAAATAAAGTTCCAAAATCAACTCGACGCCAGAGACAAAGGCTAGAAGGAACGCCAGAAGTAGAAGCACCGTACTAATTATCTCCAACAGAAGCAAGAAGATTTCTTTAGACCTAATATATCGCCTTAGGATGCTCCAGCAATTCCCAAGAAGAAAGACGGAAGCCAAGAATATATGTAGACTACAAGAAGATAAAGAAGTTGTCGGTGAAAAGCAGATATCCTTTGTTAAGGATCAACAAATCATCCAACTAGCTACAAGGAGCAAGACGATTCCCCAAAGATGATCTGAGATTAGATTAGCACCAGCTAAAGGAGTAAGATTGAAACTGTAAGAGAATGGCTTTTTGGAAGCAAAATAATCATTACAAGTAATTGGTAGTATTGATTGGAATGACGAACACTCCTTCAATATCAGAAATCTCGTAACTGAGCATGCTGACAAATGACTTCTAAAGTTCTCAAGGATGATGAAGAATGCGTAAGGCATTGGAAGGAAGTAGCAAACGGATTAGCCCAGGCATCGGTACAATCTTTACCAATTAAGTCTAGTGAAGAAAATTACAGCAGTAGTATTTACACTCAAGAGATGCGAACAGCAAACGAGGTTGTGCAAAGGATATCCAAACTAGTTATTTAAGTAAGTAATAAATAGTCATGAATTATACTGATTTTGTTGTGATTAGAATAGTAATATCATCCTGCACCAGACTAGTGATAGTACGCCTCTAGTTTTATCAAGGTGTGGTGGACACGCCGTTGGTACATCCTATATATATACCTGAGGTACAACCAGAAGTGGCACTAGAATTAGTCTTGTGCAGGTAGATATTACGGGTCTCTGTGGAAAACAAATAAGTAGTATTCATGAATACATATCACTTACTAACGAGTGACTGAGGGACTATTGATGACCAGAAAAGAAGTTCAAATCTTATAACATACGGATAAATGTTTAACGTACGCAGAAGGTTAAAGCAAGAATGGCAGAAACTTCACGATAAATTTCAACTTTAGGAATTTCGAAGCATTCCGATGGAATTCATAATCAGGCTACCCTATATATAGCTAAGAGTTATGACACCACCTAGATGTTATGTAATTGATAAAAGGGAGAGTTCCTTTATTTTAAGAAATGTATTTTTCCAAATCGATAGCTAGATTGTTCGTTAGGAATTCGTTCCTAAGAGTACTAGCATCAGTTATAGAAATGCGGTTGACATTTAAATTGTGAACATGATTTCGTAAATAGAATAACTGAGATATTACCTTATAGGTAATACAGTTAAATGATAGATTGTCATAAAAAGTTCGTTACGATGTTAAAATCGTAGCCTAGGAACCATGTATGATTTATATGATATGAATGCATTCATTGCATAGAAAAGTTTCTGGGTTGATCCGGGAAAGAAAGGTGAGATATGAAAGATCTCAATTGTGAGTTAAATCACATTTTGAGCAGGTTTCGAGGACGAAACCTTATTTAAAGGGGGTAGAGTTGTAACACCTCAAATTTTTTGACCTAAGTTGTATACGTGTGCTATATTTGTTAAGTAGCTGAAATACGTATGATATAATATATATACGTAGAATAGAGAAACGTCACGATTCACGTACGAATATTCGGCACGACATTCGAGGAAACGTCAAGAGACGAATTTATAGAATATGATAAATGACGAAAAATAAAGATCATGGGCGCAGACGGATATCAAATCCGAGTTATGACGAAGCGGGGAAAACGCAAAATAGTGATTTAGGCACGATTTGTAATAACCACACGAACGTCACTAATATAACATCGAGGCAAAAACAGAATATCACGTATTGCTAAATACCTGATTTATAATCGTTATAAAATATACTTGCGATGTTCGGCACAAAAACGGTGACATTGGTAACCGTCGTTGTTACGTGATAATAATCGAAATCAACTCGGTTAACCGTTCAAGATGATTTTAGTGACTCGGCAAAGCATAAATAATTATTATAATAATAGTTAAGTATTTCAGTCCAGACGACGTATTCGGTTTATGAAACGGTCATGCTCGCTACGCCGATTAGACACACGTTGTTTACCGCGGAATTAAATAAGTATTCACCGGTTTACGTTACAACCGAACGAAGAATAAATATAATAATTAGATCGCCGACGCTCGGAAATTTTTATAAACCGTTTATGATATATTAAGTTAGCAGGTTTAGAATATAGACATAATACCTGCTTAGTAAATATTACACCATATTAAAACAAAATATCTTATGAGACTTGATCCTTAATCTTAACATTCTATCATTTTGAGTGATTCATCATTCAAAAACCTGACTCATCACATACGTGATTAAATTACTTCGTTCGATTGTTTTGTTGATTCATTCACTTACGTACTATATATATACACACATAATATGCACAATAAAATTCATCAAATATAAGACATCGCATGCGTATACGACAAATTGAAAGAATTAAAATAGGAATTAAGAGAGAGAGAGAGGAAGGGCAATAGTAGCACAGACCGGTCTCCCCCACCCTCCTTCCTCACCAAATGCCGGCGACGTCCTCAGCCTGGCAAAACCTGGCGGGCCTCTCCCCTTCGTTTTTCCGGCTGCACCAGCAACACAGCACCGGCGAAACCTCCGCACCAGCAGCTCCAAGCGACGAAACTGACAACCACCTCATTACTTTGAACCCGCAACACCTAGCTCCTCCTTCTCCACCACGTGATGAACTCCGGCGGGCCAGTGGCCATCTCCGGTGACGATGGCGGTGGCGGTGAACCGCCCGAACAGCAATAACGGAGATGGTAGCGGTGTTGGGTGGTGGCTATGGGTTGAAGATGACGGTGGTGGTGGTTTTATTTAAGCAAGAAAAGAGAACTAAAACCCGGTAAAACCGACACCACCGTCCTATCTTTCGGATGATTTTCGGTGACATACGGTCGACTACGGGTGGATACAACAACGAAGGTGAACACCCGGTACGGCGAAGAATGGTGACGGTAGTCGACGTTCGTTGAAGATGGTCCACGGTGGCGGCAAACGGGGCGTAAACTAGTTATGTTAATAAAACCCGTCTATACTTTCGGGCGACATTTCGGTGGCGTAACGAGGTCAGAACGACAAACCGACAACGGAGAAATTCTCGTGGCAAGAAACTAGTCGGGATGGACTATTCGTTTGTCGATAAACGGACAACTTTAGTATTCGGTTATTTTGGACTCGTTTCATGATCCGTCATGGAGGTAATCACGTTATATATTTGTTAATATTACAAATATTATTGTTAAGTTAAATTTATACTAAATCATAATAAAACGAGATAAATGATATAAATATATATTTAAGACGAATAAATATATATATATGATTATTAATCAGTTTTATTTAATAAAATTGATTAAAAGGATATTTTTATTTAAATATTAAATATATATATATATATATATTTAATATAAACGATAAAGTAATTATCGGACTAAAGAATATGTTTAATATATATTTAAAGTGTTCATATTGTAATTAGGGTTTTCTTGACACTGTGCTGTCAAACCCGAGTAAATGGTAATGAACTAAGCTATAAATTTTTAAAGTATGTTATAAAATGTTATAATGGATAATGCCCTAAGTTGGTTTCGATAAAAAATGAGTTTTGATAAAAAAAAATGAGAAAAAACGGGAAATTAGGGTTTTGGAAGATGATTATTTAATATAAAATAACCCGAAAAGTATGAGGACTTGATTTTTGGTACGATAACATGTCTTCATATATAATAAGTATATATGAAGTTAAAATGGATAAATGATAAAGTATTTAAAATACCGAATCAATCGGATATTTAGAAGTTTGCGTAGACCGGAATGGTAGACGCCTGTACACTGGGGTTTCTGGCAAAAGCGATGGTGTCGCATAAGTCCTAACTGGGAAATGGCATCCCTCACTGGGCGATCCCGGAGTGAGCGTTTACTTATAAGAATGCTTGTCTTCATATTATCAACAAAAGAAAAGGATAATGGCCTAAAAGGCATTTTGGTCATTTTAACCTTTTTAAAAGGAATTAACTTAATAATTCAATACTATTAAGATAATGAAGTATTAAAATAAACATAGGAAGTATTTATTATATTAAACCTTGTGTTAACGCCATACAATACGCGATTATGTTTAATTGGAAGGCATAGCGGAGGTTTTCTCTGAATTAACTGCTTAAGAGAATAAAGTGAGTTCTATGAGCCCACTTTTAAATGTTTTAAAGGTTTTACTGTTTTCGGGCTGATATACATGCAATATTAATACTTTTAGAGTATTTGAAATGCCTTGTGCCTTTTCAATGATAATACACATACGCGAAATGTTATAATACTTATGACTGTTTTAAAGTTGTTATTACCTGTTATAAACTCTTTCGGAGAGGTTATAATGAACGGGTAATATAAAGGATGAAACTTCTAAATGAAGTTTTGATAGATGGAAAATGTAAATGTTTGATATAAGCTTGCGTGTATGGATAAGTGTTGAATAAAATTAATCTTATTGGCCTTGTTATAAACTATAGGTTCCACAGAGGTTTAAACGAGACCAATAACATTATAGTTATGAAACGCTTATTCCATATACCGGTGATGGACTGGTGTTGAAATGGTTATGAGTCTAAATACAATAGTTATTTAAATGGACTTTTGAAAAAGATGAAAATGTTAAAAAGGTTGAAAATGTTTTAATCTAAGCGGATATTGTCTATCTAAGAAGGCAGAATGTGGTTATACAACTAAAAGCGAAGAACGACGGTTCTCTGGGGTAGCGACGACTGCTTACTTTGGAAATGTATTCGGGTGGCGACGGTTGTCCGAGGAACTAACGTGGTTCCAATAGACAATGCTTAGTAAGTAAATAATGACTGCTTATAATATTTCGTATAGCTCTTTTATGTTTATACCTAATGATTGTTTGCACAAGAGAGGGTCTAGGAGACCCAAAGTACTTTGAGTACTAAATGATTAAATGGTTGAGTGAATGAATGTTTTGGTATAACTCTGTTATGTTTTATACCTGATAAATGTTTATAAAGAAATGTTCGTTAGACCGAAATGTTTGAGGTAACCTTTCAAGGAAAATAAAAATTTTAAATATTTAGAACTCACCAGCGTAAGCTGGCCTTTAAAAACATGTATGACAGGTATCGGTGATGTTTAAAGTAACAAGGGAACGGCTCTAGCAAGGGCAGATTAGATGGGCAAGTTATCAGGAAAGACTCGGTAGTAGACTGGCATAGCTATAGATAAGATATAATTATTAGATTATGTTGTTATCTTCCTTACTGTTGTAACTTGGCATAGGCATATATATAAATGAACTTTTTTTTTAATTCTGCTGCTTAGCTATCTCTGTTGTACCATGTGTTCATGAGTAAATCCGACACGTGACCCCTCCTGGAGTTAGACTGGGAGTGGGCGTCACAATAAACAAGTTGTAATCATTAATATATATATATATATATATATATATATATATATATATATATATATAACCGTAACCTAACATAAATCCATACGAACCCTCTTACAATCTTATCATGATCATAACAAAACAAAACAAAAAAATATAACACTTTGTGTGTTGTGTCCTTTTTGCTTCTTTCGAATTGCTTGTTTGATCATCTTGTTTATGGCTTCTATCTCAATCAACTCATTTGACAAGTATATGATTGCTTTCGATAGCATGATATTTGTGACGTTCCTTATCCTTTGTTTCTTCATATGTGTGGCCTGCTTTGTGTTTGTCTTCATTGAACCTGTAACCAAACCCTTTAGTTCGTCCATTCGATCTTGAAACAAGCATGAATCCATGACAATTTAATATTATTGCACATATGCAGTAATGTTTAACAGTCCTAATATTTGCATCAGTAATTTAGTTTTAATCACATTTTTAAGATGACTACACATGTACACCTAAATTTACAATCTTATCATTTGTAATTTAAGATCATTGCACATGTGTAATAATATATTAAGATTATTTGCACATGTGCAATAATCCTAACAGTTACACTATTTGTGTCATTACTGTATTTTTAATCACAATTTAAGGTTATTACACATGTCAACCTAAATTGACAACCACATTATTTGTAATTGAAGATTATTGCTCATGTGCAATAATCTTATCAGTTCCGTTATTTTTGTTAGTAATGTAGTTTTAATCAGTTTTTAAGATTTCTGCACATATGCATCTATATTTAAGACAATGATGATAATAAAATGTGGTATGTATCACGATAGTTACGAGAATCCTCAACTTCCTATCCATTTTGTGCTTGACTGATTTTACATCCTTCTTCACAACATTAGGATCCGTGTTAGCGCAAATATGTCACACTTGCGGTTAAAAAAACAAATTACAATAATGCACATAGAACTGAAGATTATTGCACATGTGCAATAATGTGACAACCGGACCTAAAAACCAGGTCAACTCTCTCTCCGTTGACTTTTGTTGACTTTTCATTACGTTATAATTACATGGTTTATTGCTTTAAATTACATGATTAGCCGTAAATGAATAACCGATTAACCGATATGAAAATTCGCGTTGAAAAACTGTGAATTATGAATATAACATAATATTATTAATGGAATTTTAATAATAAGAAATTAAATATAAAATTTGACATTTTATATTTTATCAAACCGTTATAAACTGATAAAACGTTTTACGAACTTAAAATAAGTGTTACGTTGTCAAGACTTAGTCAAATTTCTAAACGATTAGCCTATTGGGCTCAGTAAGCCCAATAACCCCAAAAATGCCCGGATCAACCCGAAAAGTTAATCGGAGGTTCATCTCGACTAACCGAGTGAAACCCCCAACCCGGAAACCCGACCCGCGGCCCAGATCGTATTGGGCCGTAACCGGCCCAAACCCCTTTCTTTCGACTCGCGGCCCGACCCAAGAACCGAATGGGCTTCGGCCCATTCCCATATCGAAAACCGAATGGGCTTCGGCCCATTCCCCTTCCCCATCACGATTGGGCTTTGGCCCAATCTTAAACAAATTTATTTATTTGTTAAGCCCACTAGTTTTTATAAAAAGTTAATCCCATCTCTTTAACCAACTAATATTTTTATAAAAGGTAGACCGGAATGGTAGACGCCTGTACACTGGGGTTTCTGGCAAAAGCGATGGTGTCGCATAAGTCCTAACTGGGAAATGGCATCCCTCACTGGGCGATCCCGGAGTGAGCGTTTACTTATAAGAATGCTTGTCTTCATATTATCAACAAAAGAAAAGGATAATGGCCTAAAAGGCATTTTGGTCATCTTAACCTTTTTAAAAGGAATTAACTTAATAATTCAATACTATTAAGATAATGAAGTATTAAAATAAACATAGGAAGTATTTATTATATTAAACCTTGTGTTAACGTCATACAATACGCGATTATGTTTAATTGGAAGGCATAGCGGAGGTTTTCTCTGAATTAACTGCTTAAGAGAATAAAGTGAGTTCTATGAGCCCACTTTTAAATGTTTTAAAGGTTTTACTGTTTTCGGGCTGATATACATGCAATATTAATACTTTTAGAGTATTTGAAATGCCTTGTGCCTTTTCAATGATAATACACATACGCGAAATGTTATAATACTTATGACTGTTTTAAAGTTGTTATTACCTGTTATAAACTCTTTCGGAGAGGTTATAATGAACGGGTAATATAAAGGATGAAACTTCTAAATGAAGTTTTGATAGATGGAAAACGTAAATGTTTGATATAAGCTTGCGTGTATGGATAAGTGTTGAATAAAATTAATCTTATTGGCCTTGTTATAAACTATAGATTCCACAGAGGTTTAAACGAGACCAATAACATTATAGTTATGAAACGCTTATTCCATATACGGGTGATGGACTGGTGTTGAAATGGTTATGAGTCTAAATACAATAGTTATTTAAATGGACTTTTGAAAAAGATGAAAATGTTAAAAAGGTTGAAAATGTTTTAATCTAAGCGGATATTGTCTATCTAAGAAGGAAGAATGTGGTTGTACAACTAAAAGCGAAGAACGACGGTTCTCTGGGGTAGCGACGACTGCTTACTTTGGAAATGTATTCGGGTGGCGACGGTTGTCCGAGGAACTAACGTGGTTCCAATAGACAATGCTTAGTAAGTAAATAATGACTGCTTATAATATTTCGTATAGCTCTTTTATGTTTATACCTAATGATTGTTTGCACAAGAGAGGGTCTAGGAGACCCAAAGTACTTTGAGTACTAAATGATTAAATGGTTGAGTGAATGAATGTTTTGGCATAACTCTGTTATGTTTTATACCTGATAAATGTTTATAAAGAAAGGGTCGTTAGACCGAAATGTTTGAGGTAACCTTTCAAGGAAAATAAAAATTTTAAATATTTAGAACTCACCAGCGTAAGCTGGCCTTTAAAAACATGTATGACAGGTATCGGTGATGTTTAAAGTAACAAGGGAACGGCTCTAGCAAGGGCAGATTAGATGGGCAAGTTATCAGGAAAGACTCGGTAGTAGACTGGCATAGCTATAGATAAGATATAATTATTAGATTATGTTGTTATATTCCTTACTGTTGTAACTTGGCATGGGCATATATATAAATGAACTTTTTTTTTAATTCTGCTGCTTAGCTATCTCTGTTGTACCATGTGTTCATGAGTAAATCCGACACGTGACCCCTCCTGGAGTTAGACTGGGAGTGGGCGTCACAATAAACAAGTTGTAATCATTAATATATATATATATATATTATATATATATATATATATATATATATATATATAACCGTAACCTAACATAAATCCATACGAACCCTCTTACAATCTTATCATGATCATAACAAAACAAAACAAAAAAATATAACACTTTGTGTGTTGTGTCCTTTTTGCTTCTTTCGAATTGCTTGTTTGATCATCTTGTTTATGGCTTCTATCTCAATCAACTCATTTGACAAGTATATGATTGCTTTCGATAGCATGATATTTGTGACGTTCCTTATCCTTTGTTTCTTCATATGTGTGGCCTGCTTTGTGTTTGTCTTCATTGAACCTGTAACCAAACCCTTTAGTTCGTCCATTCGATCTTGAAACAAGCATGAATCCATGACAATTTAATATTATTGCACATATGCAGTAATGTTTAACAGTCCTAATATTTGCATCAGTAATTTAGTTTTAATCACATTTTTAAGATGACTACACATGTACACCTAAATTTACAATCTTATCATTTGTAATTTAAGATCATTGCACATGTGTAATAATATATTAAGATTATTTGCACATGTGCAATAATCCTAACAGTTACACTATTTGTGTCATTACTGTATTTTTAATCACAATTTAAGGTTATTACACATGTCAACCTAAATTGACAACCACATTATTTGTAATTGAAGATTATTGCTCATGTGCAATAATCTTATCAGTTCCGTTATTTTTGTTAGTAATGTAGTTTTAATCAGTTTTTAAGATTTCTGCACATATGCATCTATATTTAAGACAATGATGATAATAAAATGTGGTATGTATCACGATAGTTACGAGAATCCTCAACTTCCTATCCATTTTGTGCTTGACTGATTTTACATCCTTCTTCACAACATTAGGATCCGTGTTAGCGCAAATATGCCACACTTGCGGTTAAAAAAACAAATTACAATAATGCACATAGAACTGAAGATTATTGCACATGTGCAATAATGTGACAACCGGACCTAAAAACCAGGTCAACTCTCTCTCCGTTGACTTTTGTTGACTTTTCATTACGTTATAATTACATGGTTTATTGCTTTAAATTACATGATTAGCCGTAAATGAATAACCGATTAACCGATATGAAAATTCGCGTTGAAAAACTGTGAATTATGAATATAACATAATATTATTAATGGAATTTTAATAATAAGAAATTAAATATAAAATTTGACATTTTATATTTTATCAAACCGTTATAAACTGATAAAACGTTTTACGAACTTAAAATAAGTGTTACGTTGTCAAGACTTAGTCAAATTTCTAAACGATTAGCCTATTGGGCTCAGTAAGCCCAATAACCCCAAAAATGCCCGGATCAACCCGAAAAGTTAATCGGAGGTTCATCTCGACTAACCGAGTGAAACCCCCAACCCGGAAACCCGACCCGCGGCCCAGATCGTATTGGGCCGTAACCGGCCCAAACCCCTTTCTTTCGACTCGCGGCCCGACCCAAGAACCGAATGGGCTTCGGCCCATTCCCATATCGAAAACCGAATGGGCTTCGGCCCATTCCCCTTCCCCATCACGATTGGGCTTTGGCCCAATCTTAAACAAATTTATTTATTTGTTAAGCCCACTAGTTTTTATAAAAAGTTAATCCCATCTCTTTAACCAACTAATATTTTTATAAAAGGTAGACCGGAATGGTAGACGCCTGTACACTGGGGTTTCTGGCAAAAGCGATGGTGTCGCATAAGTCCTAACTGGGAAATGGCATCCCTCACTGGGCGATCCCGGAGTGAGCGTTTACTTATAAGAATGCTTGTCTTCATATTATCAACAAAAGAAAAGGATAATGGCCTAAAAGGCATTTTGGTCATCTTAACCTTTTTAAAAGGAATTAACTTAATAATTCAATACTATTAAGATAATGAAGTATTAAAATAAACATAGGAAGTATTTATTATATTAAACCTTGTGTTAACGTCATACAATACGCGATTATGTTTAATTGGAAGGCATAGCGGAGGTTTTCTCTGAATTAACTGCTTAAGAGAATAAAGTGAGTTCTATGAGCCCACTTTTAAATGTTTTAAAGGTTTTACTGTTTTCGGGCTGATATACATGCAATATTAATACTTTTAGAGTATTTGAAATGCCTTGTGCCTTTTCAATGATAATACACATACGCGAAATGTTATAATACTTATGACTGTTTTAAAGTTGTTATTACCTGTTATAAACTCTTTCGGAGAGGTTATAATGAACGGGTAATATAAAGGATGAAACTTCTAAATGAAGTTTTGATAGATGGAAAACGTAAATGTTTGATATAAGCTTGCGTGTATGGATAAGTGTTGAATAAAATTAATCTTATTGGCCTTGTTATAAACTATAGATTCCACAGAGGTTTAAACGAGACCAATAACATTATAGTTATGAAACGCTTATTCCATATACGGGTGATGGACTGGTGTTGAAATGGTTATGAGTCTAAATACAATAGTTATTTAAATGGACTTTTGAAAAAGATGAAAATGTTAAAAAGGTTGAAAATGTTTTAATCTAAGCGGATATTGTCTATCTAAGAAGGAAGAATGTGGTTGTACAACTAAAAGCGAAGAACGACGGTTCTCTGGGGTAGCGACGACTGCTTACTTTGGAAATGTATTCGGGTGGCGACGGTTGTCCGAGGAACTAACGTGGTTCCAATAGACAATGCTTAGTAAGTAAATAATGACTGCTTATAATATTTCGTATAGCTCTTTTATGTTTATACCTAATGATTGTTTGCACAAGAGAGGGTCTAGGAGACCCAAAGTACTTTGAGTACTAAATGATTAAATGGTTGAGTGAATGAATGTTTTGGCATAACTCTGTTATGTTTTATACCTGATAAATGTTTATAAAGAAAGGGTCGTTAGACCGAAATGTTTGAGGTAACCTTTCAAGGAAAATAAAAATTTTAAATATTTAGAACTCACCAGCGTAAGCTGGCCTTTAAAAACATGTATGACAGGTATCGGTGATGTTTAAAGTAACAAGGGAACGGCTCTAGCAAGGGCAGATTAGATGGGCAAGTTATCAGGAAAGACTCGGTAGTAGACTGGCATAGCTATAGATAAGATATAATTATTAGATTATGTTGTTATATTCCTTACTGTTGTAACTTGGCATGGGCATATATATAAATGAACTTTTTTTTTAATTCTGCTGCTTAGCTATCTCTGTTGTACCATGTGTTCATGAGTAAATCCGACACGTGACCCCTCCTGGAGTTAGACTGGGAGTGGGCGTCACAATAAACAAGTTGTAATCATTAATATATATATATATATATATATATATATATATATATATATATATATAACCGTAACCTAACATAAATCCATACGAACCCTCTTACAATCTTATCATGATCATAACAAAACAAAACAAAAAAATATAACACTTTGTGTGTTGTGTCCTTTTTGCTTCTTTCGAATTGCTTGTTTGATCATCTTGTTTATGGCTTCTATCTCAATCAACTCATTTGACAAGTATATGATTGCTTTCGATAGCATGATATTTGTGACGTTCCTTATCCTTTGTTTCTTCATATGTGTGGCCTGCTTTGTGTTTGTCTTCATTGAACCTGTAACCAAACCCTTTAGTTCGTCCATTCGATCTTGAAACAAGCATGAATCCATGACAATTTAATATTATTGCACATATGCAGTAATGTTTAACAGTCCTAATATTTGCATCAGTAATTTAGTTTTAATCACATTTTTAAGATGACTACACATGTACACCTAAATTTACAATCTTATCATTTGTAATTTAAGATCATTGCACATGTGTAATAATATATTAAGATTATTTGCACATGTGCAATAATCCTAACAGTTACACTATTTGTGTCATTACTGTATTTTTAATCACAATTTAAGGTTATTACACATGTCAACCTAAATTGACAACCACATTATTTGTAATTGAAGATTATTGCTCATGTGCAATAATCTTATCAGTTCCGTTATTTTTGTTAGTAATGTAGTTTTAATCAGTTTTTAAGATTTCTGCACATATGCATCTATATTTAAGACAATGATGATAATAAAATGTGGTATGTATCACGATAGTTACGAGAATCCTCAACTTCCTATCCATTTTGTGCTTGACTGATTTTACATCCTTCTTCACAACATTAGGATCCGTGTTAGCGCAAATATGTCACACTTGCGGTTAAAAAAACAAATTACAATAATGCACATAGAACTGAAGATTATTGCACATGTGCAATAATGTGACAACCGGACCTAAAAACCAGGTCAACTCTCTCTCCGTTGACTTTTGTTGACTTTTCATTACGTTATAATTACATGGTTTATTGCTTTAAATTACATGATTAGCCGTAAATGAATAACCGATTAACCGATATGAAAATTCGCGTTGAAAAACTGTGAATTATGAATATAACATAATATTATTAATGGAATTTTAATAATAAGAAATTAAATATAAAATTTGACATTTTATATTTTATCAAACCGTTATAAACTGATAAAACGTTTTACGAACTTAAAATAAGTGTTACGTTGTCAAGACTTAGTCAAATTTCTAAACGATTAGCCTATTGGGCTCAGTAAGCCCAATAACCCCAAAAATGCCCGGATCAACCCGAAAAGTTAATCGGAGGTTCATCTCGACTAACCGAGTGAAACCCCCAACCCGGAAACCCGACCCGCGGCCCAGATCGTATTGGGCCGTAACCGGCCCAAACCCCTTTCTTTCGACTCGCGGCCCGACCCAAGAACCGAATGGGCTTCGGCCCATTCCCATATCGAAAACCGAATGGGCTTCGGCCCATTCCCCTTCCCCATCACGATTGGGCTTTGGCCCAATCTTAAACAAATTTATTTATTTGTTAAGCCCACTAGTTTTTATAAAAAGTTAATCCCATCTCTTTAACCAACTAATATTTTTATAAAAACATAACCAACTTTCGATTTTGTTCCAATTAGGTCACTCAAACTTTTTTTTGTTCCAATCAGGTAACTTAACTTTAAAATATGTTCTAATCCTAGATAAATGACCTGATTAGCAGGTAACCTTATCAATTTTTTTATAAAAACTGATTTTTTTATAAAAAAATGAATTTTTTATAAAAAAATAATTTTTTTTATAAAAAAAGATTTTTTTTAATCAAAAATTGAAATTTTATAAAAAACGTTTTTCATAAATACAGTTTTTTAATAAAAAACGTTTTTTATAAAAAAGGTTTTTTTATAAAAAACGAAAAAAATTATAAAAAAATTCGTTTTTATAAAAAATGTTATAAAAACGTTTTTTATAAAAGAATTCGTTTTTATAAAAAAACCTTTTTTTATAAAAAAAACTTTTTTTTTATAAAATTTCGATTTAAAAAAAATCGTTTTTATTAAAAATTCGATTTTAAAAAATTCATTTTTTATAAAAAAATTCTTTTTTTTATAAAAAAATTCTTTTTTTTTATAAAAAAACCAGTTTTTTTTGAAAAATTTGATAAGGTTACCTGCTAATCAGGTTATTTATCTAGGATTAGAACATATTTTAAAGTTGAGTGACCTGATTGGAACAAAAATAAGTTTGAGTGACCTAATTGGAACAAAATCATAAGTTGGTTATGTTTCTATGAAATTTTCCCTTTATAAAACTTGGATTAGCAACATTCATAAAAATAAAAATCATCATTCAATTGGATAAAATATACTTGGAGTATATTTTAAAAAGTTGTGATTTTTATAAACTCCTAACCACTTTTTATTTTATAAAAGTGTTAAACTTTTATAAAACACATGAAAGGTTTATAAAAATAAATCACCTACACATGGAATTAGTTAGGAGACTTGGGAGATTGACAACACATAATTACCCAAGGGTTAATAACCCTTAATTTGGGTATAAGAAGGAGGCAACCCCACACCTTGCTCCCTTGCACCCAACACACTCAAACTCTCTCCCTCCTCCCTCTTCCCTTGAACCGGCCACCCCACCACCGCCAACCACCCTGCTGCCACCGCCGGACCACCGTCGGCCACCGCCAACCGCCGCCGGAACCGCCGCAAATCACCACTAACCTCCACCGATTTTCTTCTTCTTTTGTGAGTCTTTCTAACTCACATTCCTATCTATTTTCACCCCAAGAAACCCTCAAGTCTTGACAACTAA
>JBCNJP010006913.1:0-11127 GCA_039602395.1 Deinandra increscens subsp. villosa | reverse complement strand
CACTTACGAAATTTGATCAACTAATTGCTTAGGCAGTTTTTGACCAAAACAATGCTGATCCTAGATTTGCTAATGCATCTGTTTCGGCATTTTCATCCCTAGGTACTTGTTGTATATTGAAAGTTTGAAAATCCTGGGAAATGGCCTTCACAATCTCTAGCTACTTGGCAAATTTCTCCCATTTTGCTGCATAAGATCCATTAAAATGGTTAGTTAAAAGTAGGGAATCGACATATACCTGGATGTTCTGGATCCCAAGATGCAAAGCGAATTGTAAGACAGCAATAAGTGCTTCATACTTTGCTTCATTGTTGGTGGCTTGGAATTCACACCTAACAGCCTGGGTATCATGCCCCCATGTGGCGATTTCAGTATGATTCCAAGGCTTGTCCCTCTGACATTGGATGCCCCATCCGTGAATAGGGTCCAACATCCTGAGAATTCATCCTCCTGCAAACTCTGGAACTCTTGATCTGCTTCACTCTCGATATCACTACTGAAATCAGTCACAAAGTCTGCTAGAGCTTGTGATTTTATGGTTGTTCTTACTTCATAGACTAGGTTGTAGGCACTCAACTTCAGAGACCATTTTGCCATCCTACCTGACATCTCAGGTTTTCTCAAGACAGACTTTATAGGGTAATTAGTTTTCATATATATAGTATGAGTCTCAAAATAGTGCCTAAGTTTAATAGAGGCCATACTTAGGGCTAATATAAGCTTTTCTAAATGGGAGTACCTGGATTCAGCGTCAAGAAGGCTTTTACTTACGTAATATACTGGATGTTGTTGACCTTCCGCATCCTTGGTTAGGACTGCACTTACCGTGTTTCTTGAAACTACAAGGTATAATGATAAAGGCTCCCCTGGATTCGGCTTCATCAAGAGTGGTACCGAGGATAGATAGGCTTTCAAGTCCTGGAAGGCTTGTTCATGTTGAGTCGTCCATTCAAACTTCTTATTCTTCCTCAGAATGTCATAAAAATCTCTGCATCTTTCCGAGGATTTGGAAATGAATCTATTCAGGGCTGCTACCCGGCCTGTCAATCTTTGTACATCATTGGTTCATTCTGGTGACTTCAGGTTCATTATAGCACGAATCTGTTTCGGGCTAGCTTCAATTCCTCTTTTGGTCACCATGTAACCCAGGAATTTGCCAGCACCCACTCCAAAATGACACTTCTCTGGATTCAGTTTCATATTATACCTGTCTAGGATGTCAAAGGATTCCTTGACATCCTGGATATGGGTGCTGACATTCAGGGACTTTACCACCATGTCATCTATATATACCTCCATAGTTTCTCCTAGCTTTTCTTTGAACATCATATTCACCAATCTTTGGTAGGTTGCCCCTGCATTTTTTAGTCTAAAAGGCATAACAACATAACAATTAATACCTGTTGGTGTGATGAAGGATGTATCCTCTTGATCACTGGGTTCCATCTGAATTTGTTGAAATCCAGAGGTGGCATCCATGAATGTTAGCATTTCATGACCTGCCGTTGCATCCACCATTGAGTCAATATGTGGCAAAGGAAAAGGATCTTTAGGGCATGCACGGTTCAGGTCTGTATAATCTACACAGACCCTCCACTTGCCATTTTTCTTTTCCACCACCACCACATTTTCCAACCATCTTGGGAACTTAACCTCCCTGATCATCTTGTTCTTTAGTAAACGGTCTACTTCCTCTTGAATTAGCGCATGGTTTTCAGGGGCATATTTTCTCCTCTTTTGATGCACGGGCCTGTAAGAAGGATCAATGCCAAGTTTATTTGTTATAATATTTTTGGATATACTTGTCATGTCTTCTGTGTTCCATGCGAATGTTGTCATCCTCGAGCGGAGAAATTTCACCAGTTCTTCTTCAATGGGACCAGGGATGTTAGTACCAATCAATACTTTTTTCCCAGGATGCAAAGGGTCTAGGACTACTTGTTTTACGTCCTGTTCCCTTGCTTCTAGGACATCCCTGGCCTTTTTCTTTAATTGCTATCCTTGACGGGCTTTGGCTGAAATCTTCATGGCCGAAGTTTAACAATCTTTTGCATCCTGTTGGTCACTGTGGATGGTGACCACTCCCCAGGGTGTGGGCAGTTTGATGCACTGATGGTACGTGGAGGGGACAGCTTTCATGTCGTGAATCCACGGTGTGCCCAGGATGATGTTGTATCCGGACGGGGCATCCATAACACAGAAACGCTGCATCGAGTTCACTCCCTCCACATAAACTGGTAGCTTTACTTCCCCCAGGGTGTTCTTTGTTTCCCCACTGAAAACCACGAGAATCGTGGATTTGGCGATCACTTCATCCTGGGGTATCCCCATTTTTGTCAGTGTTTCAAGTGAATAATGTTGACAGAACTGCCCCGTCAATCAGGATCCTTTTTACGAAATGGTTGGCTATGTAGAGCGTAATCACGAGCCCATCATGGTGAGGATCCATGATGTTGCACTTGTCATCTTCACCGAAGGTAACATCCCTAACGTCTGCTTGTACCGAGGCTTTGAGAGATATCCTGGGTATATCGGATTTGGTTTCCCTCGCGTGCCTTTTAGCTGCAGAATAAGAAGTACCACATATATCAAATCCACCATAAATAAAATAGATTACATTTGCATCCGGAGATGGGGACGCTGCCCGCTCAGGATGTCCGCGTGATCTGTCTGCATCCAGGGTCTGGGCAGTGCCCCTGGATTTCACAGACTGGTCGGCACCCCTGGATCTGTCCTTCTTTCTCCCCAATAGGTCTTTCAGGAAGCCTTTGCTCAACAGATAGCTGATTTCTTTGCGCATAGCTATACAATCCTCGGTTAAATGACCAAAGTCCTCATGGTATGCAGACAATTTGGACTTATCTTTCCAGGATGCTTGTTTGTCTGTCTTCTTGGGCCACCTTGCTTTGTCCCCCAAGTCCTGCATAGCATTAATCACACCTGCAATGTCAGTAGAAAAACGAAATTCAATGAAAGTAGGATACTCTTTGTCATCCTCGTCTTCGCCTTGGTCAACCCTATTAACCCTTGGATTATCGGGTTTGGAATAGGGTTTAGGTCTCTGAGACCTTAGATGTGCCGGTTCCGACTTTCTGTTAGAAGATCCATATCCTGGGACAATGTCAGCCTTTTCCAGTGTTTTCTTGTCCTCTTCGAGCCTGATGAATCGTAGGGCTCTACACCTTACTTCATCAAGCCTATAACAAGGATTCATCACCATATCTTGATAGAAAGGTGAATCCTTGTTAAGGCCCATCTTGAATGCCTGGACAGCGGTGGCCATATCCATGTTCGGGATATCCAGGGTCTCCTTGCTAAACCTGTTCACATAATCCCTTATAGACTCATTAGCATTCTGGGTAACCCTGTAAAGATCACTAATTAGTTTTTCAAAGCTACGAATACAAGAGAATTGGTTATTAAACAAGTTAATTATATGAGAGAAAGATGGGATAGAAAAGGGTGGAATACTCAGCAGCCACTTTAGGGCTGAACCTGTGAGTGTTGAACCAAAACCCATACACAAACATGCCTCCTTGATATCAGGGGGCATGTAGATCACCTACATTCTTTCTATATACTGAGCCACGTGTTCCTCCGAATCTGTTGTGCCGTCATACAGTTTCATACTGGGAGTCTGGAACCTCTTGGGTATTTCCACGTCACATATCGGGGGAGCGAACCTTGAAATTCGATGACTCGATGGCACTACTTCAGGGATAGGTTGAACTACCCCTGGCACACTCGAGATCATCTCCTTAAACTTCTTGAGTTCTTTTGCCACTACTGGGCTTACACCTGCATCCTGCACAGATTCGTTAGTATGGGTATTAAGGTTAGGAGTTCCAAGGATAATACCAGTATCCTGGGTAGTTATGCCCCCAGGATTCACACCGGAATCCCTGAATGTAGACATCCTGGGCCTGTCAGCCAGGGTAGTGTAAGCAGCAAATGTAGGTCTTGGATCACTGAACGTCGTCTGCCAAGCTAGAGCCATTTCCAGGGTTGTTATATCGTGGCCTTCTGGCCTGGACAGGAGATACGGGTGTGTGCTCCACCCTATTGATTTCTGACCTTAGCCTGGCTACCTCTCCATACATATCCTGGTTCACTTTCTGTTGTTGCTCCATATAATGCTGTACTTTTGTGAACATGGCAAGTAGTTCATCGTTAGAAGCCAACACTGGGATTTCTCCACCACGTCCTGGTCCCGTAACACCCAGGTTGGTGGTTTTGCTACTGTTGCGGTCCACAGGAGCAGTTGTTGATGTGGTAAATCGTGGCGGTGGAGGAGGAAGAACAGTGTTGGTTGTAGTAAAAGTGCTTGCAGAGGTAGTCACATTCGAGGTACTCGGTTGTGTTGCCATTTTTTTATAGAACTTTGTAAAAATCAAATTAAAGATAAATCTAGCAAGAGTTTGGAAAAATATTGACACCAATTGCCCCACGGTGGGCGCCAAATTGTTTTGGTCAAAAATTACATAATCAAATCAAGTAACCAAATTCGTTTGTGAGGTATTGTGCCCTGGATGTAAAGTATTATAAAGTGGTTTAAACATTTTGAATTCAAGTGAAAAGTTTGTTAAAAGTAAACACAACCGAAAGAATCTCTGGATGCAGGAAAGAACACCAAGATTTATAAGCGGAAAAAGCCCTTAACCCCTGGATGTCTCCAAGAGCCAGTGGCACAAAAACCCCTTGGCAACGATAACACACGTTGCCCGTTTATTGCACAAAAATATGTTCGATTACAGAGTTTAGCAGCTGTTTTCTAAGTGTGTGAGTGTGAGTACAGGTGAACGTAAGTGAAAAAGTAGACCCTAAGCTGCCTTTAAATACAAGATAATCCCTAACTCTAACTCCGAGATTCTTGGGATTGCCCTTCCAATGATTAATAGCCGTTAGTTGACCGAGTTTGGCGGCGAGTCTCCATTTCCACACGTGCTCTGACCTTGACTTAGTCCATACCTTGACTTAGTCCATATGACCGTTATCCATTCTCTCGTACCTGACTTGATCACATGGAGTCAAAGAAAAGGTTAGTAACATTGCCCCAGCATGCTGGGTATCTGTGCATGCTGGGATCAAATAGTACAGATAAATAAACCCTGGATTCATTACATCCTAGGATAGTAATTAAATAAAGAACAATATAAATATGAGAATCCTGGGTCCCGATAAGTTAAACATGCAGTCCCTGGATATTCTACATCCAGGGGTCCAGACCTGTCAAAGAGCATTAGTAAAATGAAGGCCGGAATTCAGGGTATAACAATAACAATATAGCAATAAATACCTATAGGGGTGATAAACGCAGTGTCTTCCTGGTCATCAGGTTCCATCTGAATTTGCTGAAATCCTGAGGTTGTGTCCAGTCGTTGCATCCACCATTGAATCTATATGTGGCAAGGGGAAAGGATGTTTAGGACATGCTTGGTTAAGGTCGGTGTAATCTATACAGACCCTCCATTTTCCATTTGTCTTTTCTACAACCACCACATTGGCAAGCCTTCTTGGGAATTTCACTTCCCTTATCATCCTATTCTTGAGTAGACGATCCACTTCTCCCTGGATTATCACGATCTTTTCTGGGGCATACTTCCTTCTTTTCTGGTGCACTAGCCTGAAAGAAGAACTAATTCCAAGTTTATGGGTTATAACATTTTTCGATATACCTGTCATGTCTTCATGACTCCAAGCGAAAGTATACATCCTGGATTTGAGGAATTCTATCAGCTCTTTCTCTACAGGCTCAGGGATATTAGTGTCGATCAACACCTTTTTCCCAAGATGCAGGGGGTCAAGTACTATTTCTTTGACGTCTTGTTCCCTTACCTCCAGGATATCCCTAACCTTTTTCTATAATTGCTATCCTTGGCGGATTTTTGCAGAGATCTTCATTAAGGATGTATAACAATCTTTAGCTTCCTGTTCGTCACTGTGGATTGTGACTACCCCCAAGGGTGTTGCTAGTTTTACACATTGGTGGTAGGTCGACGGTACGGCTTTCATATCGTGAATCCAGGGTCTGCACAGGATGATGTTGTACCCGGCCGGTGCATCCATGACACAGAAGCGCTGCATTGAGTTTACACCTTCAACATACACTGGGAGCTTCACCTCTCCCAAGGTGTTCTTAGTTTCTCCATTGAAACCCACCAGTACCGTGGAATTGGCTATGATTTCTTCATGAGATATCCCCATTTTAGTCAAAGCTTCTAACTCGATGATGTTAACAGAGATGCCTTCATCTATCAAGATACTCTTCACAAAATGGTTGGCAATGTAAAGCCTGATCACCAATCCATAATGGTGGAGGTCTAGGACATTGCACATGTCATCCTCTCCGAACGTAACCTCCTTCACATCTGTCTGGATGGAGGATTTGGCTGGTCTTCTAGGTACGTCTGACTTTGCTTCCCTTGCATGTCTCTTGGCTGCAGAATAAGAAGTACCACAAATGTCAAAACCACCAGAAATAAAATGTACTACCTTGGCATTCGGAGATGGGGATGCGGCTCGCTCAGGATGTCCATGGGATTTGTCTGCATCCTTGGATTGATCATTTCCCCTGGATTTTGCACCCTGATCATTTCCATTGGATCTTTCTTTCTTCCTACCCAAGAGTTCTTTCAGGTAGCCCTTGCTTACTAAGTAGCTGATTTCTCTACGCATAGCTATGCAATACTCGGTGAAGTGACCGAAGTCTTCATGATAAGCACACCATTTGGACTTGTCTTTCCAGGATGTAGGCTTTTCAGTCTTCCTGAGCCACCTTGCCTTTTCTCCTAGATCCTGCATGGCATTAATTACACCTGCAACATCAATACTAAAACAGAATTCGTTAAAGGTAGGATATTCTTCCTCCCCGTCCCGATCCTGGTCAACCCTGTTGACCCGAGGATTATCGGACCTAGAATAAGGCATGGGCCTTTGAGAGATTTGTTTGCATTCTGGGTTACCCTGTATAGATCACTCGTCAATTTTTCAAAACTACTTCTACAAGAAAAGTGGTTGTTAAATAGATTAATCAAATGTGAAAAAGAAGTGATAGAGAAAGGTGGGACGCTGAGGAGCCCTTTCAAGGCTGATCCAGTGAGTGTGGGTCCAAATCCCTTGCACAGGCATGCTTCCTTAATGTCGAGAAGCATGTAGATCACTTCCATCCTCTCCCTTTACTGTGCCACATGTTCCTCTGGATGCGTTGTACCATCGTAGAGTTTCATGTTGGGTGTCTGGAATCTTTTAGGGATCTCCACATCACATATTGGGAGTGCAAACCGAGAAAGCCTGTGACTCGAGGGTGCCACCTATGGAATGGGCTAAACTACCCCAGGCAAGCTCGAGATCATCTCCTTTAATTTCTGAAGTTATTTGTCCACTACCGGGCTGACACATGCATCCTGCACAGATTCAGTAGCATTAATGTTAAAATTTGAGTTTCTCAGGATGTTACTGGCATCCTGGGCATTGGTGCCCCCCTGATTTGCAGTTGATTCTCTAAGAGTTGACATCCTAGGCATATTAGCCAGGGCTGAAGCCGTGAGTCCCTGCTCCATTTGGATAATGTCCTCAGGAGGGTTCGAACTGTTTCTAGGGGCTGTTGAAGCTCAACGTCGTGGGACGAATAGGGGACACAGGAGTCTGATCTCTGCCTGTTACTTCTGATCTCAACCTAGCCACTTTATCCATCATATCCTGGTTCACCTTTTGTTGCTATTCCATGTAATGCTGCATTTTTGCAAACATCGTGAGGAATTCATCATTAGAGACCAGGACTGGAGGTTCCACGCCGCGTCCTGATCCCATAACACCATAGCTGAGTGATTGGCCACTGCTGCGATTCAAGGTATCTCCGGCTGAAGTGTTGAACCGTGGTGGTAGTGATAGAGCTGGTCAATGATGAGGTGTTTGCAGGAGCGGATGCATTCGAGGAATTCAGTTGTGTCAACATTTTTTGGTAAATTTTTGTAAAAATCAAGTTTAAGATAAATCTTGCAAGTGATTGAAAGGAAATTGACACCAATTGCCCCACGGTGGGCACCAAAGTGTTTTGGCTTAAAATAACAAAGTAAAATTAAGTAACCAAATTTGTTAGTGGGGTATGGTGCCTAGGGTGCAATGTATATGAAATCGTTCAAAACCGTTTAAATTCAAGGAAAAATATATGAAATGCGAACACAACCAACGAATTCCTAGGATGCAAGTATCAACACCCAAATTTGTACGGGGGAAAAGCCCTTAACCTTGGATGTCTCTAAAAGGCCGCCGGCATAAAAAACCTGAGCAACGATAACACACGTTGCTAGTTTATTTCACTAAAAAATGATCTGATTACAATGGATTGCGGTTGTTTCTAAGTGAGTGTGAGTGAGTACAAGTGATCGTAAGTTGTGAAAATGAGACCTAAGCCGCTCTTAAATACATAGATAACCTAACTAACTTCCCGAGATTCCTGGGATCTTCTCTCTAACGGAATTTGACCGAAATAAACCGACTATTTCGGCGAATCTTCATCATCACGCGTCTACTAAGTCCCATCGACCGTTGTTTGACTTTTTCCACCTGGCTATAAATCAAACATAGTCAAACAAATCATTAGTAACGATGCCCGAGCATGCTGGGATCAAGTAGCATAAGCAAGTAACCCCTGGATGCATGACATCTTGGGATGTAAATTCAATAAAAAGTGTCGAGAATGTAAGGCTAAAATCCAGGGTATAACAGATACAACACAGTACAAATAATGTTTGCAATATAAAATTATTACATTTTTAGAGCAAATTACCAACACAATGTTCTTTGCTATTTTACCTCAAAAAAAATGTGTTCTTTTAATACAAGAAAACGTATAATGCAAAACCGTACAAATCATATTGTTTTAACGTAAAACAATACATATAGTTACAAAACAGTAACCTATAATTACAAATCAGTACACTTTTTTAAAAGAAAAAATAATTTTAGTTTTCTTATATATCAATACTATACTCAATTCAAAGAGAGAAAAAATGCTCGATTTTATGATATAATTTATATAAAAAATAATATCGTATGAAAAAAGTTATAAACATTTAAAAAAAAGTGGGAGAAACTTAAAAAAGTCAATAAGCTATACAGAAAATACCCTTCAACCTCTTATTTTTATTCTATTTTATTTTACTTGAATCTCAACCATTGATTTATAAAACTAATGGTTCAGATCTTTTTTATTTTTTTAGACAAAAACTATTTTTTAGTGGATCCAACTCATATATGATTATGATCGATTGAAAAGAACTCCATGTAAAAACCATAAATCTAGATTAAAAAAAAAGCAACTAGACAACCACTGAAAGCAAAAACTCCGTTTTTTTAAGTGTTAAATTACACATCAAATACATCTCTTTTAAGTTTTAAACTTCAAACTCTACCCGAGAAGAGATAACTACCAAAAAAAATATATCCTCCTTGTAAAATTATTTTCTTTCGGAGGAAATCAATATCATAAGTTTATTTAAATGTACGTTATATCAATTAATTAACAACCTAATCTCTATTTATCTCATATTGGAGTTCATCCATGTATATCGATTAATTCTCCTTCTCAATATATTTACTTCTCAAGGACCACTTCCTCCTAATAATACGAATAATAAATATCCAATAATTATGTGCTAGCCATTAAAAAAAGAAGACTTGTCTAAGTAGTATAACAAAGAAGAAAACTAAAGTTACCTTCGAGGTTATGCTCATATTTTATCTGGGGATTGAGGACCAATAATATGTCTTTCTCATTAGGGTCACTTTCCCTTCATCAAAGTAAAGAACCAACATTCTCATGGTATGGCTCCACTTTTCATGAATTCGTATACATTTTTCAAATAATATTTGCGGTCATACCCTCTTGACTAGCTTTGAATTTTGGCATTTTTACTTGCCTACTTTTTTAAACACCGCCCTTTTATTATTCTTGGGGTAAATAGAGATACTGTTGATAAAGGATGTGTAGATATATAATGTAGAAAAGAAAAGGGAGGAATAGCATTTAAAAAAAATGATGGGTATGTACACCTTTATTTCTTTATAGTCAGAAGCTAATTCGACAACTTTAAGGGATGCATATATGGCCCCTTCCATGGAAAATGACTTAAAATAATTCAAAGCAAAAGCACTTCACCATCAAAAACTGGACCATTCTATATACATATGTGTATATATATATATATACGTACAAACAAATATGCATCCATATATGTATAACTATATTCATATTCCTACAAACATTTTGCATTAGCAGTTTGACTTATCCAAGAACTCACATGCAAATGATGGATCTCAATACCTGTATCTCCGGTGACTTGTTATATAATAACAGGGAAAATTTCAAAATTTTCATTTGACTAGACTTTTTCTCTAAAATATCAATTTGAAAAGTCAATCGTCGGCTCCAATTAGCGTTATGGTCGATCAACTTTAGAAAGCACAAACAACATTCTAACACGTAGCATGTATAGTTGTCGGCGACCATAAGTTTTCCCAATCAACCATACTTCTGACAACCATGCTACAATCATCTCTGATCTTATATTTATTTTTTATTCTTTATTTTAATTTAAATATGCGGTTGTTTTGACCGTATATTTCTATAGTCGTCGGCGACCATAAACCGACCTTACCTTTATAGTTAGACGATTTTAAGTTCCATTGACAACCCTCAATAAGACAAATAACAACAAATCTTTCTTTGGAAGACTTTTGTATTTTAATTCAAAACATTCTTTTAGGACGATCAATTTTTTATTAACTAAAAAAGGTAAGGTCGGTCGACTACGGAGTATGGTCTCGACGACAACAGAAATGTAAGGTCGAAACGACCGTAGAAATATAAGAAACTAAAAAAATAAAAAATAAATTTAAGATCGGAGATGATCATAGCATGGTTGTCAGAAGTATAGTCAGATTGGGAAAACTTATAGTTGTCTGCGGCGACCATACATGCTACGTGTAAGAATGTTGATAAATTTTAAAGTCGATCGACCATAAACTAGAGTTAAAGCCAACTATATAAGGATGGACATTTTGAGAGATTTACTTTTCAAATAAAACATTATAAGGGAAGAATTTGATCAAATTAGGAATTTTCCT
>JBCNJP010006912.1:0-24020 GCA_039602395.1 Deinandra increscens subsp. villosa | reverse complement strand
AAACTGAAATTAAAAGATTGTTGTATACTACAGGGGCCTGGATGTACTTTTCTTAAGTACAGGGGGTATATTTGTCAACTTGATTCTCAGGTTGTTAGTTACCGTTGGCAGCTTCCTTTTAAGGGATTAGGTCGCGAGTTCGAGCAGTGCATTCTGCTATTCCCTTCTTCAAACTTCTTGTTTCTATTTTCCATTCGATTCTTGTTTTCATTATCGTTTGTATTGAATCTCGTTTGGTTTATCATGAATCAATTTCATTTTCGTTTATGAATTCGAGTTAGTTTATCACAATTGGTATCAGAGCCGGTTACGGCTCAATTGTAACTCGAATTTCCCCAATTGAAGGTCTGCGATCAAATTGAGGGTTAACGATGGTGACTGCGAAGTATGATATAGAGAAATTCGACGGTAAAAATGATTTCAGCCTTTGGAGGGTTAAAATGAAGGCATTCTTGGTGTATCAAGAGCTCGCTGATGCTTTGAGAGGGGATGCCGGTAGACCTGAAGGTTGGGAGGATTCGGATTGGAAGGATGTGATGGAAAAGGCCCATAGTTCGATTATCTTGTGCCTGGGGGATCGTGTCCTTCGTGAAGTGGCTAAGGAAACAACTGCAGCGGCAATTTGGCTCAAGTTGGAATCATTATACATGACCAAATCACTCGCAAATCGGCTGTACTTGAAAAAGAGGTTGTATACTTTCTCTATGGCACCTGGTAAGTCAATTGATGAACACATAGATGAATTCAACAAAATTGTTCTTGATTTAGAAAATATTGATAATAAACTGGAAGATGAAGACCAAGCTATATTGTTTTTAACATCATTGCCTTCCAGTTATGAACATTTTGTTGACACTATGATGTATGGGCGGGAAACCATCTCCATGGATGAGGTTATGGCAGCTCTTAACTCTAAAGAGTTGAAAAGAAGAGCTGACATAAAAGAAGATACCATTGGAGAAGGTTTATATGTCAAGGGTAAATTTGACCATAAATCTGAAAACAAGAAATTTGGTAATAAGACTAAGGGAAAGAATCAAAAGGTTTTAAGGTGTTTTGTATGTGGATCTGATAAACACTTTAAAAGGGACTGTCCTGATAAAAAGAAAAGGAAATCTAATAAACCATTTCATAAAAGTCAGAATAATCAATCCACTGATGGGTCAATGGATGGGTATGATACTTCTGAGGTTTTAGTTGTAGAAAATGGGGCAGGATCTGATAAATGGATCTTGGATTCAGGGTGTTCCTATCATATGACACCACATGAATCTTATTTTTTTGATTTGAGTTTGAAGGATATGGGCACTGTTAAACTAGGGGATAATAGGCCTTGTAAGGTTCTTGGAGAAGGAAAGGTTAGATTGATAATGAATGATGGGACTAAGGTGGAGTTAGCAGGGGTAAGGTTTATACCAGAGTTAACTAAAAGTCTGATTTCATTAGGAACCTATGAAAAGGAGGGTTATAATGTCAGCCTTAAGAATGGTAAAGCAAAGGTCATAAAAGGGTCTTTGGTTGTGCTATCTGGTACTAGAGGGGTTAACAATATCTATGTATTGGATGGATGTGCCCAGGTTGATCAAACTAATGCTGTCATTAGTTCTGAAACTTTGAGTGTGACACAGTTGTGGCATCAAAGGCTTGGTCACATAAGTGACCAAGGTCTTCAAGAGCTTAAGAAACAAGAAGTCTTAGGTGTTTTTGAAGGTCATAGTGCAGGTTTTTGTGAAAATTGTATCCTTGGGAAGGCACACAGGGTTAAGTTCACTAGAAGTGAATATAGATCTAAAAGTATATTAGACTATATACATTCAGATCTATGGGGACCAACCAGAACTCCCTCTATAGGTGGTGCATCTTATTTTCTTTCAATTATGGATGATTTTTCTAGAAGAGTTTGGGTTTATCCTCTTAAGAACAAAAATGATGCATATGTCAGGTTTAAAGAGTGGGTGAGCCTAGTGGAAAATCAAACTGAGAGAAAGGTTAAGAGGCTAAGGACTGATAATGAGTTAGAATTCTGTGGAGGGCAGTTTGGTCATTTCTGTAAAAATAAAGGAATAGCTAGGCACCTAACTGTTCCAGGTACACCTCAGCAAAATGGGGTCATTGAGAGGATGAATAGGACCATTTTGAATAAGGTAAGGTGTATGTTACTTAGTGCTGGTTTACCTAAGAAGTTTTGGGCTGAGGCAGTTAATACTGCTGTATACCTCATTAACAGAAGCCCTTCTACAGCTATAGGACTTAAAACTCCTATGGAGATGTGGTCTGGTAGTAAACCTAAGTATGATGATCTTAAAATATTTGGGTCTTTGGTTTATGCTCATGTCAAACAAGGTAAGCTAGAACCTAGAGCTCTGAAATGCATTTTCTTAGGCTATCCTGAGGGTGTAAAGGGGTATAGGTTATGGCATTTAAATGGGTTAGAGTCAAAACTGATCATTAGTAGAGACATTGTGTGTAGAGAAGACTGCTTATATAAGGACATTATGGGGAGCACTAGTAGTAAGAATCAGGAAGAGTTAAAGGTTGGTCATCCTGAGGTGGAGGTGAATACTGACACTAAGAGTAAGGTTCAAGGGGATGCTAGTGAACCTGATACTCAAGAAGGACCTGATGTGATTGAAGATACTGAACAATCTGAGAGTAATCAGGATTATAGCATTGCTAGAGATAGAACCAGGAGACAAGTTAATAAGCCTGCTAGATATAGGACAAATGATGATATTTCTGCTTATGTATTTAATATAGCAGAAATGGAAAATACCTATGAACCTTTGAGTTATGAAGATGCTGTAAGTTGTCCTGATAGAGAAAAGTGGCATGAAGCCATGGAAGATGAGGTTAAGTCTCTAATTGAGAATAAGACTTGGAGGTTAGTCAATAGGCCTAAGGGTAAAAGAGTCATTTCTTGTAAATGGCTATTTAAGCTGAAGGAAAGTTTAGATCCTAGTACTGGTCCTAGATATAAAGCAAGATTAGTTGCTAAGGGTTATACCCAAAAGGCAGGTATTGATTATCAAGAAGTATTCTCACCTGTTGTGAAGCACACATCCATTAGGATCATTTTGGCTTTAACTGCAATTCAGAATATGGAATTGGAACAACTAGATGTGAAAACAGCTTTCTTACATGGGTACTTAGAGGAAGAAATTTTTATTGAACAACCTAAGGGATTTGAGGAGCCTGGGAAGGAAAATCAAGTGTGTCTATTAGAAAAATCTCTATATGGCTTAAAGCAAAGCCCAAGGCAGTGGTACAAAAGATTTGATGAGTATGTTATATCAATAGGATTTCAGAGAAGTGAGTATGATGCTTGTGTATATTTTAGGCAATATAATTCTCATGAATTTGTATATTTACTCTTGTATGTGGATGATATGCTTTTGGCTTGTAGAGATGTGTCTGTGATACAGGAAACCAAGAGGATGTTGAAGGCTGAGTTTGCAATGAAGGAAATGGGAGAAGCCAAGAAGATCATAGGAATGGAAATTTCAAGAAATAGGCAGGAAGGGACTGTGAAGATTACTCAAGAAGGATATGTGAGGAAGATATTGGGAAACTTTGGAATGAGTAGCTGCAAGATTGTGAAAACACCATTTGCCCCTCATTTCAGGTTATCTGCAAATGATTGTCCTAAGACAAATGCAGAAAAGAAAGAGATGGAAAAGGTTCCTTATGCTCAAGTAGTGGGGAGTCTTATGTTTCTTATGGTGTGTTCAAGACCTGATTTGAGTTATGGGGTAAGTGTTGTGAGTAGATATCTGTCTAGACCTGGAAAACAGCACTGGTTAGCAGTTAAATGGATACTAAGGTATTTAGCTGGAACTAAAAGTGTAGGGCTGATTTTTGGGAAAAATATAGATGAATATGCAGTGGTACAAGGGTTTGTAGATTCAGATTATGCCAAAGATCCAGACAGGTATAGATCAGTTACTGGCTATGGTTTTATGCTAATGGGAAGTTTGGTAAGCTGGAAGGCAACTCTGCAAAGAGTAGTTGCCTTATCTAGTACTGAATCTGAATATATGGCTCTCACTGAGTCAGTTAAAGAAAGTTTGTGGCTTTCAAGATTCATTCAGGAGCTTGGGGTTGATATAGGGCAGCCTAGAATAGGTTGTGATAACCAAGGAGCTATAGCCTTGTCTAAAAATGGAGTTTTTCATGAAAGGACTAAACATATATGTGTTAGATACCATTTTATAAGGGATATAGTTAATGAAGGGCAAGTGGCTAAAGATTATGTTAAAACTGAAAGCAATTGTGCTGATGTATTTACAAAGGCTTTGACAATTGCTAAGTTTTCTAATTGTTTAAAGGCAATGGGAATTGGCTAAGATAAGTCAGGAAAGTAAGGTGATTATGAGCAAGGGTAGTTTGGTACATTAGAATATTCAAGTCTGTGGACCGCTGTTATTCAATGATATTGAATTAATCTTGGTCTGATCATGAGTTTCTGAATTTGTGTCTTAGTTAATTTGCAGTTGAAGGTGGAGAATTGTGAAGAATAAACTGAAATTAAAAGATTGTCTATACTACAGGGGCCTGGATGTACTTTTCTTAAGTGCAGGGGGCGTATTTGTCATCTTGATTCTCAGGTTGTTAGTTACCGTTGGCAGCTTCCTTTTAAGGGATTAGGTCGCGAGTTCGAGCAGTATATTCTACTATTCCCTTCTTCAAACTTCTTGTTTCTATTTTCCATTCGATTCTTGTTTTCATTATCGTTTGTATTGAATCTCGTTTGGTTTATCATGAATCAATTTCATTTTCGTTTATGAATTCGAGTTAGTTTATCACAAAAAAAAATCAGGGGTAGCGGGGACTAATGGGGTTCGGGGGCAGCGTCCCCGAATTTTTTTTATAGGTAATTAACGGGCTTTTGATCATATTTTCAAGGGGCTTTTGATCATATTTTTAGGTAAAAATCATAAAATTTCTTTCAGGGGTCGCGAAAAATTCGTTTCATGGGTCGCGAAAAACCGAAAATCTATAAAATATAAAAAAGTTGCACGTCGGGGTAAAAGTTCAGGGGCAGCGGGCGCTACCCCCTGAGCTCTTACTATGTCCGCCCCTGATCTCAAGGTCCCCTGTTTTCCTATTACATGGATTGTCTGATGTTTTTTCCTCCGTCTTGAAGGTTTGAATCCCCCTTCAGCCAGATCCAAGTTGGATTTACCAGCACTAATAATTCTGAATCTGATTCAAGCATCCTAACAACAAATGGACAACACTCTACAAGGTAATTTATTTCGATTGAGTTTTAATTTACTTTTGCTTCTTGAAGGTTTGGATTTCGTCAAATCCGGCCAGAGTCTGATTCAAGTATACTAATCGCTAATTATGTGTGTACGTTTATAAATATGAATAATTTGTTTTGATTGTAGGATAAATTTTATGGGGGTAATACTTTGTTTTTTTTCAAAAACAGCTACATAATTTGTTTTTGTTGTATTGACTGAAATTATATTAGCCTTAACGTAACATTTTTGCTATATAATGTAACTTTTTTTTTCAAAGTTGCATTAGGTATAATAATAATAATTACATTATGTAACAAAACATTTTGTAAGGTCTAATCCAAATTCAGCTAACACAATATTTAAAAAAAAAGTTAGCTTAGGCTTATATTTTACTATTTAGTGGTTTTTTTGTTTTGTTTTTTTTTTTTTTTTTTTTTTTGCTATCTGTTCAAGTAAGATTTGGTGAAGGGTATTTTAATTTAAAAATATGTGGATTGTCTAATTTTTCTTTTCTTTTGTCTTCAAGGTTTGAATCTCCCTTTAGCCAAATCCAAGATGGATTCAGCAGCAGCACTGATAATTCCAAATCTAATTCAAGCATCCTAACCACAAATGGACATGGACAACACACAACAAGGTAATTAATTTCAGTTAAGTTGTACTTTTGATTCTTGAAGGTTTGGATTTTGCCAAATTCAGTTCTGAGCGCTAATTATGTGTGTTATAAATATGAATAATTTGTTTTGATTGTAGGATAATTAGATAAATTTGAAGTGTGTAATGCTTTGTTTTTTCTTTTACCAGGCCACATTATTTCTCAAATCCTATAACAGCTGCATGTTTGTTTGGTCTTTGTACAACACCTTTCATCGTTGCATTGAAGCTTACATGGGAAAGCCACACCGCCAGCCCCTTCATAATCATCTCTCTTGTTGCTTATATCATGGCTTTTTTACATCTCATAATCTTGTCTTGGATGCATAAGCGTTTGGACAACACAAACTCGTCTCACCAAAACTTGTACCTTGGTTGTTACAGGATCCTAGAAATTGTTTATTACTTCATGTGCGCTATTGCATTTGTTTTCGCTTCTGTGGCGGTGTTCATAACCCTTCATCACCCTCAAACTACCCCTCCTCCTCCTCCTTCTCACCCTCACCTTCACCCTCACCACCACCACCACTAGACTGGGTATAGTGCTTTGCAAGTAAGTTTTTCCCCAGGGTGGCCTTATGCGTGTTGTTTACCTTGCATGTAAGTTTTGTTGTGAACTCTTGTGGTGGTTATATGTTGTTATGTGTTTGATCTATCATGAGCTCCGTCTTGTAATTCATATACCTTATTGAGAACTTCATATACTAGTTAAAGAGTGATATGTAATTGTTTTTCTTCTTTTTGATATTATAGTTGATGTGTAATATTCTTGAATATTCTTTTTATCAAGTTTATAGTTTGGAATTCTGTTGTTATAAATAGTGTACTCTAAACGATGAATCTTCGAGTCCTTGTAATTTTAGTGGACTCTAATTACAAGGAGCATATCAAGTTGTGGTTTAACATAAGACTAACCGTAATGCTAAGTATTTTCTTTCCCACAAACAACCTTAGTCACCATGTCATATTAGTTTTTTACTCATCATTCCTACTCATTTTTTTTTTTTGCCCCAACAGGACCATTCCCATAACCTATTAGATTTATTAATGACTAGTCTTGAACATCTTGGTTATGTTATATTATATTTGTAATTGGGTCAAAGTATGTACATGTTAGTCCAGTTAAGTCAGGTCAAGGAGTCTAGATTGTTATTTGATATAGGTTAACACTGTTTAACAGTTTCTTTAGAAACCGTGACACCCATCACACTTAACATCCAAATCAAAGGGACGTGTCGGTTCATCAATTCTGTACATATATGGTTTAAGTTAAATGTTGTCGGATGTTCTTGTACAGTTTCTGTTAATACAAGATCATTCATTGTTTGTGTCTTTTGATTGCTGTTATCATTCTACCGTACACACACAAATATACACATGAAATCACAATTTCTATCGATGAAGAACAATGCGAATAACACTGGTACATCTCAGAAAATCGATGAACACCATTCCATGCAATTCGTAGAGAACGACTGTTCACCTTTTCCGAAGGAGAGGTTGATGACCGTTCCGGTAGTTATGGTCTTGACGACCGTTCACTTTTTCCTGAAAGGTCCCGGTGACCATTAACACTTTTCCCGAAGGGGAGTTTGACGGCCATTCCGGTGGTGGACGACCATTGTGGGTACATGGCACTCGGTGATTGGAGGAGAACACGGCCGTGCGACCGTTGCGGATGGGAGTTTGATGACCGTTCCGGTGGTGAACGACCATTGTGGTACATGTCAAAAAAATTAAATTTCCGGATTTATTTTTTTGACGGCCGCCGACTACCCCGACAACGGTGTCAGATGGTCGTCGACGACCGTCGCACGCAGACCTTGTCAGTTGCTTGTTTGGACAACGGTCGTGTCAGAAAAAGGGCGGTACTCTTGGACGATCATCTAGGGTACGTGGCATTAGGGATTGGTGCAGATTACGGTCGTGCGGCCGTTGGGAAGAAGAGTCAACGACCGTTGGGGTGGAGCTATTTTGAGGACATAAAAATTCAAGAGGCTAATTTCGTCTCACAATTAATCAAAATGGTTAATTTCGTCTTTTTTCTTGTAAATAGTCTTGTATACTGTGGAAGTGAAGAATCGAACCTGGGTTTATAACATTGAGAAAAGACCCGCGTGCTTTGCAAACGGGTCAATATACCCGGGTTTGTTTAAGTTAGTTATTAGTTGTTGAAATAACTTAACCATAGTTAGAAGTTAGTTAGCTTGAGTTAGCTTGTATATATTCGAATCTGTATGATCATTTGAACTAACTAATGAAATCAGATTCAGCTCAATCCTTTGCTTTCGTTTCTCTCTAATTCTACATGGTATCAGAGCAATTTTGCTCTTTCGATCCTGTGATTCTCGCATTTCCGATTCGTTTTTCGTTTTGAATTCGTTCTTTTCCTTGTTCTTCTTTCCCTCGATTTCTGATCTTTCCTTTCCTGTTTTCATCTGTGATTTTCATCATGTCAACATCGAATTCTGCTATTGATCCTTCCAGTCCTCTTTTCCTTCATGCCTCTGATCATCCTGGCCTTATTTTGGTTTCAAAATCATTTGATGGTACTGGTTTTGCATCCTGGAAGAGAGCAATGTCAATTGCTCTTTCTGCCAAGAACAAAGCAGGTTTTGTTAATGGCGAAATTACCAGCACTGATACAACGCAACATAATTGGAAAAGGTGCAATGATATGGTGATTTCGTGGATTCTCAATACCTTGACCAAAGACATTAGTGAGAGTGTTATGTACACTCAAA
This sequence comes from Deinandra increscens subsp. villosa, assembly GCA_039602395.1. Classification (NCBI taxonomy): domain Eukaryota; kingdom Viridiplantae; phylum Streptophyta; class Magnoliopsida; order Asterales; family Asteraceae; genus Deinandra; species Deinandra increscens. The sequence continues at coordinate 15,376 of JBCNJP010006912.1, read as the reverse complement.
CTGCATCATTACTTTGGAAGGAATTGGATGATCGATATGGACAGCCAAACGGTGCTAAATTCTATGAACTTCAGAAGTCAATCGCTGAATTAAGTCAAGGTAACTCTATTGTTGCTTCCTATTTTGCCAAAATGAAGTCATTGTGGGATGAATTAACTGCTCTTGATGTCATTCCTGCTTGTTCCTGTGCTTCTGCAAAGCTTATTCTGAAAAGAGAAAATGATCACCGATTATTTCAGTTCTTAATGGGATTAAATTCCTCATATGATGTTGTTAGAGGTGCTATATTGATGATGGATCCTCTTCCTACTGTTAACAAGGCTTATTCCTTGTTAATTCAAGATGAGAAGCAAAGAGAGGTTCATGCTTCTAATCAGTTTACTTCTGATGCAGTAGCAATGCATGCTACAGCGACTAAATCCTATCAAAATCAAAGAAATGATAACAAGAAACTCATCTGTAGTAACTGTAAGAAAACTGGTCATTCTGTAGCCAAGTGTTATAGAATAATAGGATTTCCCAAGGATTTCAAGTTTACAAATCCTAGAAAGTTTTCTGCAAATGCTACTATTCCTGATGATACTAATGTGCTTTCTGATTCTTCTTTGAGCAACATTGCTGGTTTGTCCAAAGATGAATGTAACCAGTTGTTGCAGCTATTGCAGAAAACTCAGCAAATTCAGCAAGTTCCCACACCAACAGTGATTGATTCTGCAAACTTTGCAGGTATCATGGCCTCTAATTCTTTTGAAATATTCCCTAAGTGTGTCACATGGATTATTGATACAGGGGCAAGTAACCACATGTGCTGTGATGAAAGACTTTTCATGAATGTACAAAATCTTTCTAAGCCTGTTCTTATCAGTTTACCCAATGGTCAAATTCTTACAGCTCACAAAATTGGAGATATCCAATTTTCTTCTTTATTGACCATCTCTAATGTTCTTTTTCTTCCTGGTTTTAAGCATAATCTTCTTTCCATTCCTAGACTTTGTGTGGATCTAGATGCTATTGTTCAATTCAACTCATCATACTGCACTTTGCAGGCCCCTTCACTGAAGAAGCCAGTGGTGCTTGGTAATCTCACTCATGGATTATACTTGCTGAAACAAGATCCACTGTTTCTTCAACAAACTTCAAATAATGTTTCTTGTTTTTCAAATTTCAATTGTAATTCTGTGATTTCTTCTCAAATTTGGCACAATAGACTTGGGCATATGCCATTTTCTAAACTGAAATCTTTACATGTTTGTCCTAATACCAGTTTTACAGATGATCAGCCTTGTTCTATTTGTCCTCAAGCTAGGCAGCATAGGCTACCTTTTCCTAAAAGTAGCAGAGCTACTTCTGCTATTTTTGATCTCATTCACATTGATGTATGGGGTCCATACAATACACTTACATATAATGGTTATAGGTACTTCTTAACCATAGTTGATGACTATAGTAGAGTAACCTGGACCTATTTGTTGAGCACAAAGAGTAATGCCTTTGACATTCTGAAATCATTTCTTGTCATGGTTAAAACTCAATTCACAAATCAGTTAAGTGTATTAGATCAGATAATGCATTAGAACTGGGCACAAGTTCTTCTGCTGCTGAATTTTTGCTTAAAGAGGGTATTATTCATCAGACCTCTTGTGTAGCAACTCCTCAACAAAATGGGGTTGTTGAACGAAAACACAAGCATCTTTTAGAAACTGCAAGAGCTCTTTTGTTCCAATCAAAACTGTCTTTAAAATACTGGGGAGATTGTGTGCTTACTGCTACTCACTTAATCAATATTTTCCCAACAAAATTACTAGCAGGCAAAACTCCTTTTGAAATTCTTTTCAATAAAACTCCTTCTTATGAGCATTTTGAGGTCCTTTGGCTGTTTATGCTTTGCTTCTTCCCTTAAAGCAGGCAGAGATAAGTTTCAACCAAGGGCATTTCCATGTATTTTCATAGGCTATCCCTATGGCAAAAAGGGTTACAAATTACTTAATCTTTCTACTAAAGCCATTTTTATCTCTAGGGATGTCATTTTCTATGAAAATATTTTTCCATCCACCTCTTCTTCTGCTACCACTTTGTTTCCTCCTGTTACAACTTTACAAGATTTTGATACTCCTTTCATTCCTTCTGATCTCCCTCCTGTTCCATCACCTCCTCACTCTCCTGTTGTTTCAAATCCTAGTTTCTCTCCATCTGTCCCTTTCTTTTGATTCCTCTCCTGTTCCAACTTCCTCATCTTCAGAACCATCTTCACATTTATCTCCCTCTATTCCTTCCTCCACTCCTTCCCATCTTTCTACTCATATCAATCCCATTCCTATTCGTGCTTCTACTAGATCCCATCATCCTCCCTCCTATCTTTCCGACTATGTTTGTAATTTTGCTTTTTGTGATCATACACTCACTTCCTGTGTTGCAGCTAATGCTTGTCAACACTCTTCTCAAGCTGCTGCCTTTTTCAGTTCTTTAGACACTTTAAAAGAACCATCTTCCTATAAGGAAGCAGCTCAAGATCCTAACTGGCAGAAAGCAATGCAACAAGAATTTGATGCTTTACAACACACCAATACTTGGACAGTTGTTGATCTACCAGTTGGAAAGAAACCCATTAAGTGTAAATGGGTTTACAAACTTAAGTTTCATTCAGATGGGTCTTTAGAGAGATATAAGGCAAGATTAGTGGTCAGGGGAGACACTCAAAAAGCTGGCATTGACTACACAGAAACATTCTCTCCAGTTGTTAAAATCACTACAATCAGAGCTCTCATTGCTACTGCTGTCAAATTCAAATGGGATATGTTCCAGCTTGATGTTAACAATGCTTTTTTACATGGCAGTCTTGATGAAGACATATATATGTCTCCCCCTCATGGTATGACCCTTTCTTCTTCCAACAAAGTTCTCAAACTGCAAAAGTCCCTTTATGGGCTCAAACAAGCTTCAAGACAGTGGTATAGTCGATTATCAGATGCTTTGAAGAGTAGAGGTTATGTCAGATCAGTGAATGATTACTCTTTATTCACTAAGAAGATGGGTTCTTCTATAGTTCATATAGCTGTTTATGTCGATGACATTCTCATGACAGGGAATGATCACTCAGAAATGGCTTCTCTCAAATCTTTTCTTGATCTTACTTTCAAAATTAAAGATCTTGGGTCTTTGCACTATTTCTTGGGCTTGGAGGTTTTTACTTGTTCCACTGGTGTTTCTATGACTCAGAGGAAATTCACTCTTGATTTACTAAAAGAATTTGACAATCTTGATCTCTCTCCTACCTCTGCTCCATTGCCCACTCATTTGCAGCTTCAACTTGACACTGGTACTCCTGTTTCCGATCCTTTAGCCTATAGGCGCTTAGTGGGCAAACTCAATTACCTCACTCACACTCGCCCCGATTTAAGCTTTTCTGTCCAGTTTCTAAGCCAATTCATGCAAAACCCTTGTCAACCTCATTGGGATGCTGCTTTATACACTGTTAGATATTTGAGGAACACTTATTCTCAAGGTTTACTGTTTAATTTCACTGATGCACTGAATCTTGAAGCATATTGTGATGCTGATTGGGCTTCATGTCCTAATACTCGTCGTTCTATCAGTGGTTACTTTATTTTCCTTGGTGGTAGCCCCATTTCCTGGAAGTCCAAGAAACAAAACACTGTTTCATTGAGTTCTGCTGAGGCTGAGTATCGCTCAATGAGACGTGTTACTGCTGAAATAGCTTGGTTAACTCGTTTGTTTCATGAGCTCTCTGTGCCAAATATACAACCTATTCCAGTCAAATGTGATAGCCAAGCAGCTATACATATTGCAAAGAATCCTGTTTTCCACGAGCGTACGAAACATATTGACATTGATTGTCATTTTGTCCGGGAGAAAGTGCAGGCTGGCCTCATTTCTTTGCATCATGTGCTCTCAAATGATCAATTAGCTGATATTCTCACTAAAAGTCTCCCGGCTGCACTGCATCATTCTATTTTATCCAAGTTGGGGCTTTCAATGCCTCCAACTTGAGGGGGGGTGTGGAAGTGAAGAATCGAACCTGGGTTTATAACATTGAGAAAAGACCCGCGTGCTTTGCAAACGGGTCAATATACCCGGGTTTGTTTAAGTTAGTTATTAGTTGTTGAAATAACTTAACCATAGTTAGAAGTTAGTTAGCTTGAGTTAGCTTGTATATATTCGAATCTGTATGATCATTTGAACTAACTAATGAAATCAGATTCAGCTCAATCCTTTGCTTTCGTTTCTCTCTAATTCTACATATACTCCAACAAAAATAGTAACCTAACCCTCAAATTGAGTAACTAACTAAGACTAAGTAAAATATGAAAATTGAAAATAGCAATATTAGAAGATTGGGGTAAGAATGATAAATGTTCGGGAGGTTCGGTCGATCTCATGGTTGTGGCAAATGATGAATTCCTTAGTTGGTGAAATGTTTTTCGATTCTAATGAATCTTCCATCGTGTGCTAACCAAACAAAGTTAAGTAGAGAAAGAGTTTAGGGTATTTGTTTTTAACTTTTATATAATTCGATCAACATAAATACTTTAAATGTGTAAGGCCCCTGTCATATTCTTCCAAAAAGAATCATATATAGTAAATAGTTGCTGGAGAATTTTTTACATCTTCTTTCTTTTCTAACAAAACTCAGTGTTCTTGATTAAAGATATATGTATTATAAACGTATATAACTAGTGTATGTAGGAGTTGATTGGTATGTACCTAAATCACGATGAAGAAGACTTCAGGATGTCCTTGGCGGCTTGTGGTGGTCCAGCAGCAACGACAAGTACCACATGAAGACGTTGTGGTTGAGGATGGTTTTGAATTGTTGTAGCAAAAACGCAACTTACCTCACTTTGGTTGGCCGGGAACCGGGACAACAGAGAACGAGTGAAATGAGAGGAGATGGTGACGATGGGTACTCGATCTCGGCTATATATAAAAGCTAGATCATCAATGTACAGGCCGGTCTTGAAGGTGACCGGTCACAAGTCTCCGGCGAGATCTCCGGAATTCCTGCGATGTGCTCCATTTATTTTTGGTTTCGTTGCAGAGTTGAATGACGATATCACATGCATGTGGCGCTGAACGTTCATAGTTGTGTTGCTACATGAAGTTTCCAGGAAATTAAAAAGCACGTGACCTGCTCGCTCATAAAGACCAATTTATTTTAGTATTTTCTTTGCAGCTTAATTATATATTGACTATTACTTGGAGTAATGGACTTTAAATATTTTTTTTTTTAAAGGTAAAAAGTCTGGGTTATTCGGGGTAACTTAATGACAAAAGATACCTTATACACCTGCGAACGCACACGGTTTTGGATAGCAAGCCCACCAAATGTATCTATTCAAGGGAAAACTCACATCTTTTTACTGTGAGGTGGTAATACCTGATTGCTTTAGACATATATCAAACTAGCTACCTTAAGGTAAGTAGTCTCTCCATCATCACCAAATGACCATTGGGCTAAGCCCTCATGGTCAAGTAATAGACTTTGATAGTTAGATTACGCTATGGGTAGTAGTATGGTAGTATAAAAGTGAAAAGCGTACCACGCATTATGTTTTTTTCCCACGTAGAATGTGGTGTGATGGTAAAAAAGTGTATAGTGGATGAGTGATGGTTGTGTAAATGTGAGAGGAGGTGTAATATTTTAATTGGAGGATGATCACTACATTTTAGGTTTAATTTTTTTACATATAAATTCTATAAAATACACGGATACGAGTATAAAATATATTATTTTAATCGGTCTTTGTATTACGAATTGTACTTGATTTACGAAGAAAATGAGTTTATATTGTAAGTATTAACTTGCACAGATGCTCTAACGGTCAACGAGTCAAGCTGCGTAATCATTTTTATGAATTATTGGTTTCCAAGTATATTAAAGTGAGTGAACCTATGAATACTAGGAAAACAATACATTGATATGATATGCATATTGCTGATCTCATATTTTCGTGAACGGCAATGCAAAAGGACAAATCTTGGGCCAAACAATTAAATGATGAATTTAGTAAATGGGCTGATAAGTTTTGGGCCGTGAGATAAAGGAACAAACGAACTATTAAAACGAGACAGTTTTCAGGGGTGTTCCACGGCCCACGGGACATCAGTTTTCAGCCCTTAGGTTGCCGCACAAAATTCAAGGAAACAAGAGGGGCTCATTCTTGGCTCTTTGGGAGTAGAGGCAGGGCCAGGGGCGACCCAGTGGATTAAGCAGATGAAGTAAGGGCTTGAGGTCCAAAAAAATTTACGGCCCTCATTTTAAAAATCCGTTTAAAAAAGTTTGTATAAATAAATTTTGTTGGAAAATATTTCAAAGTTGTCAATTAGTTCAATTGGTAAAGGGCTTTGCACTCGGTGCTAGAATCATCCTCCTCAGCCACCCGTGTTTGAAACTGGTTTAACCATTTTTCCTTTTTTCTTAACTTGTTTTTCATCTAATTGTTTAATTTCTCTCTACATAGCCTATATTAATAGCTTTGTTCTCCGAATATATGTATACAAAATCAAATTTTCTCTAGTGGAATGCTACTTTTTTTATGTTTTAGCAAACCAAGGGCCCACGCTTCCAATTCACTCCCCAGCATATATTTTTTTTTATTGAAAATCAGTTATGATAGTTGTGAATATGGGTGGCGGCTGTTAGGGGTGTTTAATCGGATTAACCTGTTTGGATTTCGGGTTATTAAAGTCGGGTTAATCGTGGGTTTTTTTTTAACAAAAAAATAATCTCATGCGCAACCAGCCCCTATCAAGGTTCGGGTTAGTAGGATTTGGGCTAGTAGAATTTTACACAAACAATTCTCACTATAATTTAAAGGTAGAATTCTCATATCATTTTTAAACTAACGTATTTGATTCTTTTATTAAGCTATTTTTTTTCCTCATAGCATGACACAACTTGTACATCAAATGAAACAAATACTCATATTCTATTTCTTGATTAGATCAAAATTATATAGTAATGAAATAATATTGCCGTTCATCGATATATACACGGTAATGGGAGCATCAAATTCCATAGTTATATTGAGAAATGAGACTGGAAATCAGATATTGCATAGTGATGCACTTATGAATTATGTGACTAAAAATAAAAAAGCTCCTGGTTTGTGTATAATGATGAGAACTAAAATTGATAAAATTATTTAAGAACAACGTTTCTTATAAAACTCCTAGTATGGAACACTTATGAGAACTTTGTCTTATAATTTAAATTGGACCCTAAGCACCTAGATTCTCATTAAACTGGTCTCAATTACCCAATTTTAGTTATTATAAAAGGTATGTGGTAGGGGAAAATTCATATATTTAAAATTCATATTAGAATACTTAAAAAAATCATATACTATTCAGTTTAATCAGAAACCCGATTTTATATCAAGAAAAGAATCTGAAACCCGACTCTAACTATATTTCGGGTTTGTCAGGTTAACTCGTTTAATCCGATTAAGACTTTCAGACCCTATTATACACGATCTTAATTGCCTTACTCAGGTTTGGGTAGCGCCAAGTTAATCGGGTTCAGGTACTTTTAACACCCCTATAGTTGACTAAAGTTAATCGGGCACTGCTAATTTAGTCCCTGTAGTTGACTAAAGTTGTTATTTTAGTCCATTAGTTTAAATCTTATGTTAGATACACCGTAGTTTCAAAATATTATCATTTTCATCCACTATCTTAATATTGTTATTATTCCCGTTAGTTTTAGGGGTAGTTTTATCCTTCTAAAAAAAACCCATCATCTCTCATATGAGCATAATATACAACCATCTCCCCCAATCAAATCTAATTGATGACTTTATTAAGTTAAATCGAAATAACAATGGTGTCACCGGAGATGGATGAAAATGATAATATTTTGACACTACAATGTATATAACGTAAAATTTAAACAAATAGACTAAATGATAATTTAACAATTTACTCTTTTAAAGAAATGCTGTTTTGGGATATGTCATATGAGGCAGCCCGGTCCATAAGAAAATAAAAACACGTAAACTCGAGAAGGAAGACGCCAATCACCTGCTTAGGAAAAAGGTAAACGGTTACCGGCACCTGTGTAGGAAAGAAGCAAACGGTTACCGGATATATAAAAGATAATGTAGAAACGAATAGTACAACTCGTATTGCATCCGCTTGCCTATATATACAAGACCCATCCCTTGTGCAAATCTCACACCTGACAGTTGAGAAGCTCTCATCTGATAACAACTCATCTTTCTTTATCCATCCAAAGATGAAGAAAGCCTATTCAAACCTCCGCCGCCTCCATCTCCGTCTCCGGAGTACAAGATCAGATCTAGCGGTGCTTCCCGTTTCTCTCAAACATCAACATGAATACCACCGTCATCCAATCATTCAATGGTAAACAAAACATTCGGTGATCAATTCCCCGGCCCCAGCCCGTTTAGTTTTTCCTTTTTTTTTTTTTTTTTGAAATTGAGTCTCAAAAGTTTGATTTAATGGAATAATGGCATGGACGCAGGTGGTTAGCTCTCTTCGGTGGAACTTTACGTGATCAACCAGCCGCAACCATAAGCAAAGGCGGCGATGATGTCGAAGTGGTCGGCATTAATGTTGTTGCTCCACCTCTTCTTACTGATGAGTTAGTCATTTTGGAAATAATTGATTATTAGCTTGCAAATATTCTGTATGTTTTAGTGGAGGGCGGTTTGATTGATGCTAATTGCTAAGTTGTTATAATTATGTTGTTGAAGGCATATGACGGTTTCCGTTAGCGGTGACTTTTCTGGATCCACATCAACTGCTGCTGATGATGTAGAACAACCCGCCGAGATATCTACCTCTACAGAGTATGCCAATTAATCTCTATATATATGTTCTTTCCTATCCTTTAATTCATTCTATTTTGAACGAATGATGTGAATCCTTTGTACGTCCAATCATGTGTTTTCGTTTTCTCTTGAAAATCTGTTCAGCCAGACTGATGATATCTCTGAGGAGTCTGGTTCAAGCATCCTAGATGGAGGAGGAGAGCACACTATAAGGTAATTAATTTCATTTGTGTTTCTTGAAGGTTTGCCAAATCGTACCAAATTAATATCCTTTTCTAAGGTTTCATTAAGTTTTTGCGATATGAATTTATACATGATCAAAGGCAGTTGAATTGGGTGTTTTTGTTAAATGTTTTCACTTTTGAACCATCATCGTACTGGCCCGCCGGTTAGAGCTAGCGGTTACCCGTGAAGCCGGCTGACCGCGGTTAGAGGTCGGACCGGATTTGATAGGAGAAACGATGGTGGTAGTCGGGATCTGATAGGATAGGAGAAGCAATGACGGGAAGCCGGAAACAACGGTCGGCCGGGATTTTCAGCCTTCTGCGTGTAGAAAGGGTGGAGGAGGAGAAGAGTCAACTCGAGAGAGTTAGGTGAAGATTAAGTAGTTGGCAATAAAATCAACATTAAAAAAATATATATATGCCACTGGTATTTTGTTCTTTTACTTTTTCTTTAAATCAATTTCTTGATTAACTAATCACTTTCAATAATTAACCTCAACAATTCCATTCCAGTTCTTAAACAAATGTTTTTATCCTAATCCCTAATTATGTGTATGTATGAATAATTTGGAGAAATGCAGAGGAAGAGGAGTTTTAACTGAATACGAGACATCTTCGCTAGTCAGACCCAACCGGTTAGTTTTACGAGTTTGGCTTCCTACTATATAAGATTTTATGGTGTAAATATGCTTTTTCTCTCGACCTAATCATCACTTTCCACGGTTAATTTCAACAATTCTTATTCTTAAGCAAATGTCAACTTATTTATACCAATAATCACTAATTATGTGTATGAATATGAATAATTTGGAGAAGTCATGAGAAACAGAGTTTTTAACTCCATACGAAACATCTTTGCTACAAAGATCAAACTGGTTAGTTTTATCAGCTTTATTATTATTATTATTATCAATATTATTAGAACTATAGAATACGTATTAATATTCCTTTGGATATATTACAACTTTATATGTTGAGATGGAATCCTTATTTATGTAATAATTAAACCGATCGGCCTAATGATTTAGTTATATATATGTTTTATATAAACCTTTTCTCATTCAGTCATAGCTTTACGAGAAGTTCATTTTACCTTTACTAATGGTATATATGCATGCTCTTTTTACCTTCCAATTCAATTCACATCAATTTAGCAAACTGACTAATTTGATCTCAGTTTATCCCTCCCTCATGAGAACCTATCAGATTAACAATAATAATCACGCTTAATTATGGATCACCACTTTAATCATAATCATGATAATAATTTAAATATAGACATTATAGCCCGGTAATATAGATTAAACAACCAATTCACCATACATTATAGTTCCTACACAATTCGTTTATCAATATATAATAATAATGTAAATGTGTATTTATAGAATGAATATGAATACAATCGATTTCTCTCTAGAATATATGTCACATTTTTTTTTATCAGAACGATCTTGACTCAGTGAGTTGATCAAAATAAAACCAAAGGTAACTCGGTAGCTCATCATGACTCAGCCAGGTAATAAGTAACAAACCCTCGATCTCTTTATAAATTGTACTATTATATATGCACTTGAACATATCAGACATTGCATCACCGACCCATCGTTGTATAGATAGATGCTAAGAAATAATTAATGATAAGAAACAACATATGATATACTGTGCTTAAGTAAATAATTATTGTACCACAAGATTTATCATACTGGTTAGTTTACATAAAGCACCCATATCCGTACTGTCTATCCGATGAGAAACTTAATTTCTTTTTCTTTTTTTCATGTGGGCCGAAATTTTTGGTATTCAAATATTCTATTGGTTTTCACCTGGTCTGAGTAGGGTCAGGTCGGATAAAAACAAAACAAATTTAATCTGAAAATAAACAATAATATGTCATTAGAATTTGTTAAATATCCTTGCAACTAGTTTAGTTGCAAGGGTTTATATCCTTTGAGAACGACTATTAGATTATGTAGCTTATATTTTCTAGTGATACTAAAAGTATCTCAATTTAGAAGTACAAGGTTGCAGATTTGTATAGAATAGCATATTAATTTAAAAAAAAAAAAAGTGACAGTCTTGGGCTCTTGGCTATGGCTGAATTTTACTTACCTTTTTCACATGCTTGAGGTAATATCTAATTAACTATAATTTGCTATGTTCATCTTTCTTGTTTTTCGCTTCATCTTTTCTTCTCATCACGGGTTTGTTGACTTCCCCCGTCATGTTTAGCTAAAGATAAACCTTATTTTCAGCCTGGTTCTCTTCAACAAATAAACAAAATTAAGCAACAAAGATGGAAATTACTATGCGCAATGACAGAACTAGAAACATTTAAACAGGGAGTCACACTCAATTTACTTTACATACATTATGTACTGTAATTACTTTTTACTAAGTGGTCAAAAATAAATAAAGTAATAAATATTAAAATATAAAAAAAGTAAACTTAGAAATTTCAAACTAAATATGATTTTCTAAGTTACAAAATAAGTAAACTAAAACAAATAAAAACTTGAAAAGAAAGGAAAATTGGATTTTAATAATACGAATTATCACTCATTGGCTGATAATAATACGAATTATCATGTTGGCATACAACAATACCAATTAACCAATCATGTCTCTAGAATGATACACCGTCTGTTTCTGCTTAACGGTGTTAATCACTTACACACGTGGAACCTGACGTGGCCTTGTAGTTTGCTGACGTGGCTTGATTCGGAGGGTTCCACGTGTGCAAGTGATTAACACCGTTAAGCAAAAACAGACGGTGTATCATTCTAGAGACGGGATTAGTTAATTGGTATTATTGTATGCCAACATTATAATTCGTATTATTATTGGCTAATGAGTGATAATTCGTATTATTAAAATCCAATTTTCCGAAAAGAAAATACGAAGTCATCTCTGTTTTGGTATTACTATAGTAATTGCTAGATACCAATGGCATCTAGTGGAGTTGGTTGAGGCTTTGGCTTTTGTTCCTAGGGACCCAAGTTCTATCCTCACTAATGACATTATTTGTCCATTGGTATGGAGGCCAATGATAGGAGATCCGGAGAGACCCGGATTCGATCCTTGAGGCGACCGGGTTTTACCGTTAATTCGTCGTCGTGCCTACGGGCGGGCGGGTTAGCGGGTTTTCCCCTGGAACTGGAGTCAAATGGACGCTTAAGGGCTCCGTACAGCTGGGTTGGGCCAGCTGGCGGTGGCCTTTAGCCATTGGGTCACCCCGTACGAAGTACCTGGGTTTATTCTATTCGTTGGCCGTTCAAAAAAAAAATAGTAATTGCTAGATGACTGGCCAATCCCATTTCATAAATTTGAGGGAAAAAAAGAAAAGAATCAAAGAAATGTTTGAAATTGAAAAGAAAAAAAACGTCAATAATACTTAATAGTCTTTTAAATTTTCTTTTCTTAACAATGTGCATTCAACCTTTTTGGTTTTGGCATTAAAATCCTATTATTTCTGCATTTTAATCTCCGCATCTTCTTTGAAAGTAACTGCATTTAATCTCCGCTGCTCCAGTGCTCAGGCAGAGTCGGAAAAAAAAGTAAAATTTACATTTTCTTTTCTTAACAATAAGTTCATTCAATCTTTTTTATTTTGTTTTTGTTTGCTATTTTTTGTTGAACATCGTTTTGCGGTCCTTATTCATGTTTTTTTATACTGTGTTTTAGAAAGGTAACTATTTTCTTTACACGTGGTATATCTCCGCAACAACACGTGGGCATTACATTTATCATAACCAGTTAAATATTTATAAATTACATAACATATAATTAAAACTTTTTTAATAAACAACCAAGTACAATAGATTACAAAAATCTCATGGGATATATATATTAGAATAACTAATTTTAAACAACTCAATTGAAGAATATGGCAATCCTCATTCCCCGCCTCTTGAGTAAGTTCTTTATTATTTTGTTGAATTTTATATGTGTCAACCAATGTAATTTGTGTTATGTTGTTACTTTTATTGTCGAAGGTTTGCAGTTGGCATAAGTGAATCTACAACCACCGGAGATGAACAAGTACTACCCGATACTACAGAGTATGCTCGGTTTATCTTAGACGTCTTGTCTTTTGAGGATCCCAAATTTTTCATCTGTTTATACCTCTTTGTTTTAGAAGTTATTTTCTTATGAAGGTATGAATCTCGAGTTGAGATCACCGGCACAGATAATTCAGAGTTTGATTCAAGCATCCTAACAAGAGATGAACAAGACACTACAAGGTAACACTTTGTTTTAGAGAAGTTAATTAATTTACACTTGTATTATATCTATGTGTTTTTTTTTCTTTACCAGGTTGTTTCATCTCTCGGATCCTAAAAGAGCTGCAAAATTGCTCGGTGGGAGTCTACCAATTTTCGGATTCCATTTTTGGAAACGTGCAGAGGAAAGTTCATCTATAATTATCCTTGTCATTGCTTATCTGGATCTCGGCATCATATTTTGGATATATGAACATTTGGACAACTCAAACGTGCCTAATCATAAGTTGTACCTTTGGTGTTACAAGATCCTAAAAGATGGTTGTTACGTATTGTATATTGTTGCATTTATTTCAATTTTGTTGGAGTTATTAACCACTTTACCATAATCTCAGCCTCCCATATCCTCACCACAAGATTGGGTATAGTGTTTTGCACGTGAGTTTTTTTTTCCCTCAAGAGCAGTTCTATATTTTTGTTACCGAGTGTAATATTATTCTTTATTGTAAAAGTATGATGGTTATAGTTATGTGTGTTTAAGTTATTGTAAGCTTTGTATTATATGTAATTGTTTATTTGTTAAATGTTATATTTGATATATTTTTGAAAGAGAACTTATGAGAAGCATAATGGATTTTTAGGAGAGTTTGAACATACTTTTCGAAGTTGAAGATAGGCTATATATGTGCTAGGGATGAACTCGGTACCGTACCTGAATTTACATTGTCTGAATTGTCACATGATTAATTTACTTCTGAATTTACATTGCCTGGATTGTTATTTCGTAGGTTAAGGTTTTCTAGGAGAGTGTATAGTTTTGGTCTCTGATACACTGCGTAGATTGACCTAGAATTAACAAAGCTTACCTTAGTTGTAAGTGGAGATTATAGGTTCTTTTTAGGTCTGTTTGTTTCTGGATGAGCCTTTAGTCATACGTATGTCTTTAGTGTTGACTACTTTAGTCCTAGTGACTTTGTTGTCTTTTTGTTCTCTTATTCTGATCTTTTAATTATGTTTTTCTATCAGCTTAGGATACATGATTACTTGAAACTTGTGTCCTTGTATGATTTTCTTGCATGCTTCTTGTATTTCAAAAATATAACTTTTCTTGTAGTCAAGGGTCTCTCTAGGAGCAGTCCCAGACCCTACTATTGACTGGGATTTTACCAACTACGTTTGTTTGTTTTTATTAGCCACCAAGTTATCATCTTTATTAACTAACTAGAGTTACTAAATGTTGTTATGCGTTTATATATATAGATTATGCATTAGGGCTGCTAAATCCTCATAATGGTTAGTTTCAAATTGATATGTTTTCCATGTACATCTTATAAGTGGCCCCTACACCTAGACCAACACCAACTGCTAGGTTGGAATATGTGCTGGTTTATAATTCTAGTCCACATAAAACAAAGAGACTAAAGGTTTAGATTTGTACCATGTTTCGACCAGGACCTATTATGCCAGAATCATGGAATCTTGGGTACAGAATGTATTGGCTTCTATGTCCACCGTCTTTATTCAAGTTACTGTTTTCATACTTGTAGTTGGATTAGATTTGTACGGGTATGTAATGTGTAAATATGTAACCAACAAAAATGACCAGCGGACCTCAAATTTGTTTGGTCAAGTCAACCGAGGAGTCTCAACTCTCAACAGTGGTTAAGAAGGTTTACAGAAAAACAAGGAAGCTGTTTGTTGTAACAACAGGTCATTTGTTAAGACTTATATAGATGCTTGAGATCTTGTGTTCATTGTCATCATTTATGTTATTCTCTTTTACAGTATGACAACCCAAATCATGTTATCCCCAATCCAGCTTAACAAGTTGTAACCTACTTCTGTGTGGAATGAGATATCTTCCAAGCAATCCAAATCTTATTAAGGCCACTAGGTAGGTTTAATGGTCATTATGAATGTCAATTGAGACGTTTCTATATACTTTTGTGTAGACTGTGGATCAAGAGAGCATATATACAAGCTAATAACCAGAAATCAAAACGAACTTATTATAAAGATGTTTATCTTTACTACCAATTCCTATCTTGTCTCCTCCTTTGAGAAACCAATTTTCAATTTACCCATAGATTCGAGTAATCAGAAGAGTAGTGTAGACACA
>JBCNJP010006911.1:0-36936 GCA_039602395.1 Deinandra increscens subsp. villosa | reverse complement strand
ATGAGATATAGAAAGGGGAAAAAATCGTTAAAAACGCTTTAAAAAAAAGGCAGCCCTAAATATATAACCCAGGTGGGCGTGGTGTTGATACACCACCACAGTAGGCCCAACCAGCTATGTTGCACAAATGTAAAACATTAAAGTATACTATAACACCAACGGCGTGGTTCATACGGTTGGAAACTGGAAATTCTCTCTTGCCTCCTTGGCGATTTTACGACCTATGCAAAACTAGGGTTTCCTCTTCGCTACTCCTGGTCCCATCTTGCTTTGTGTAATCGATTTCTAGGGTGTTCGTCTCTTGATCGCTCTAGGGTTTGGTTACGATCCGCCTGTTTTGTGTCGGCATTAGATTAGGGTTTCGGGATCGTTGCTGAAATTCTAATCCGTTTTACTTGGTGTTTTGCAATCCGAGGAGGGTGTTGGTGATAGTGATTCGTGCTCGCGATCTTGTTTCGATTTACAGTGCTCTGTGAGTGATCGTGATTTTGTGTAATTACTTCTTGGGGTGCGTATTAGGGTTTTACTGGTTTCCACTCCTTACGTGTTTTCTGTGCATGGTAAGCAACACCCCAGGTGCGCCACCTATTACGGTTCCGTCTGGTTTGTTTAGCAAATTGAAAAACATTGATGGAATGCCTATTCTCAATCGTGGTATTCATACCAACTTTTCTGGAACGCAGACGTCTCCCATGGCCAAGAAGGTTGTCTTTTCATTAAATAGCATGGCTGAAACGCATCAGATTGTTGGGGAGGGTGGTTCGATAGCTTCAGCTGGGTCAGGTTCGAATTCTTCTCCAGGAGGTGCTCAATACCCATCGTTTGGTTTTCATCCATCGAGAAGTCATAAACCGGATGGGGCTGTATTGGTTAACCCTAATTTGGGCCATGATATCGCCAAGGTGGTTCCGTGTATTCCCAATGCAACGCAGGCTAATCCTTCATCTTATGCAACGACAATCTTGGGTTCTAATACTAAAAGACAGGTTAATTTTCGTACTCTAACATCTGAGAGTTCTCAAACTGGTGTGGATATTATCATACCGAAGGAATCGGTACGGATTGTTATTGATAAGCTATCCTTCACGTTATACGGGTATTTCTTGGGGGATAGAATTGCTCTTCCAGTTGTTCAATATTTTGTTACCCAATCCTGGAAGAAATTTGGGCTTACTAAAGTCATGATGAATGCTAGTGGATATTTCTTTCTCAAGTTCTCTGACAGGAAAGGGATGATCGAAGCTCTGGAGGGTGGTCCCCGGTTGAATAAAAATAGGCCCTTCTTCTTTAATATCTAGACCCCTACTACACAATTAAAAAGAGATGATATAAAGAATGTCTCCGTTTGGGTGAAACTGTATAATGTCCCGCTTGCTGCTTATACGGATTATGGCCTTAGTCTTATTGCTACTAAAGTGGGTGTCCTGAAAATGCTGGATTCACTCACAGCTTCTATGTGTTTGAATACTTGGGGTCGAAGTAGTTATACTAGAGCCCTTATTGATATTTCTACGGATCAAGATTTTTTGGAAAATGTTATGGTTGCAAATCCTGATGTTCAGGGTGATTTCTTCTTAAAGGAGAAAATTGAGGTGGAGTATGAATGGAAACCCCCAAGGTGTAGCCATTGTTGTGTCTTTGGTCATAATTCTGATGGGTGTTCGAAACAGGTAAAACACAAAGAGGGTCAAAATGTGGTTGATGAAGGGTTTATTGTTCCGAAATCTAGTAAGGTGGCAAGAAAACAAAATGTGTATACCACAAGAGTCAAACAAAAGTTTGAGTATCGTCCGATCAAGGTTAGTTCTAAGGAAAATGCTCATCATGACAATGGAAAAGGGATGTGGTTCTCACATCTAACCCGTTTGGTGTCTTAGGTATGGAAAATGGTAACACGGGTTTGGGAAATGTTCAAACTAGGGCTGGTAGGGCTGAATCTTCAAGGGCTAACGAATTTTCTCGATTTTCTCGGGACAATAATGAGGATGATGACGAGGTTGAGGAAGTGTACAATGAAACAGAGGGGTTTATGGTATCGGGCAATTCCAAGACACATAAAGGGGCAAGCACTCCTCTGGGAAAGGTTTCAAATGGTTAGCGACATTGTTTGGATTTGTGAAGGTCTGTTAAGGCCTTTATGCAAATCGAGTCTCTGCAAGTGGTCAAGAAGCTTAGATTGTGGTTGTGTGCTAGTACGAATCATACTAGGCTGCCTGATGTTTACGTATTTTTACCTCTTGTTATAGGGTGTTTTTCCTAGTTTGTTATGCTAGGTAGGTCTGCATTTGGATTTTTTTCTGTTTTGTTGATTTCTTTGTGCTTACATACTTTGGGGCATGTCCCAAGTATGAACTAGTAAGGGTGACTCTTTACTACTTGTGCTTTATTTGCGGTATATCAATACAAATCACTCGGGTAACCCTTTACCCCAAAAAAAAGTATACTATAACAAGTTTTTAATTTTAACGACGTTACACAGTTTTTCGAATTCGTATTTCTGTTTTCGTTATAGATTTTCAATTGTTTTGTGTCTGCGTGTTATCTCTGCGGTTTATTTATTTATTTTTTAAGTTTTTTTTTTCTAGCGCAACGAATTTAGTACCAATTTGGTGGTATAATGGTTACAATCATGTAATATAACTTTCAGGTTGTAGGCTCAATACTTTAAGGGTTTCTATTCTAATTTTAAAGTTGTAAGGGTCGGTTTTAGTGGCTTGTGTATTAAATAGGTTGGGCTGGGCTTAGTGAGTTTACTACAATTAATTAGTTTAATTAATTGTATTGGGCTTGGGCTTGGAAAGCCTTGTAAGGTTATGTGAGTAGTATATAAACTCACATAAGCCACATTTGAGGGGGTTGGTCATTTGAGGAGTCAAGGAGAGGCAGAGAGAGAACCGAATTCTCTCTAGAAATCGTGTACCAGACGAATCCAAGGATTCGTGTGCATCTTAT
The DNA here is from genome assembly GCA_039602395.1 of Deinandra increscens subsp. villosa. Lineage (NCBI taxonomy): Eukaryota > Viridiplantae > Streptophyta > Magnoliopsida > Asterales > Asteraceae > Deinandra > Deinandra increscens. The sequence continues at coordinate 33,984 of JBCNJP010006911.1, read as the reverse complement.
TTTCTGAATTCAAGGTTTAAGTATTTGGTTTATATTGTGTTTAATTTGTTTTCTCCATCTCTAATCTTGAATCATCTCTAGTAATTGGATTCCGCACTCTTACTAGAGATTAGATATCGTGTTAGGACTGAATTCGGGACTTACAATTGGTATCAGAACCAAGAAACGCGTGTTTCGTGGCTCACACGATATCGATTCAAGAAGTTCTAACGATTTCCGTTAAGTTCTTGTTGAGTTTCTGCAGGTTTTCTACCCCAACACAAGTGGTTTTCGATTTTGGAAGAATTTTTCGATCCATATTCTTGTGATATTCGTCTACGTGGTTGTGTTTGATCAAAGTTTTTGGGTGGTTTGTTGTCTTGCTTGGCGGCTGAATTATTCTTTAGGGTTTATATTTTCCTAGTTGTGTCGATCGGAAAAAAAGAAAGGGAAATCACGTCGATATCGGATTCTCGATCGGTGTAAGACTTTTGAAATTAACGTATTTTATTTTATTAAAGTGAAGTTCAAAAAAATTCATATAGGCCATTTGATTTAATTCGAATTGGTGGTCCGTATTAATCCGTTTTTAAAAGCGGTAAACGGCCACTCATTTTAAGTGGGTATAAATTTATTTTAACGAGGTTTTGCTCGTTGATTTTTTCTGCACCTTGTGGTATTATCTGTTTCTTGAGTTTTTGTTTCAGGTACTCGGTTGTGGAAAGGATCTCGATCAAAGAGCTCATTTTGGAAAGAAATCTGGTTGTTATAGAAAGTTTGACTAACATCTTATAATGGATTTCGATTTTGGTGTGTTTAGGGAAAGATCTTGATTGCTGATTTGTCGAGATTGTGGTTTTACAACAATTTAGTGATTTTCGATTCAGCGGGGTTCTCTATCATGTTGGTGGTTTTCGATTGACAAAACAGGATTTCAATCGAGCTCAAGGTTTTCTATCGGATTGAGGTTCTCTATCGGTAAAGCGGCTCTCTATCAGAGGTTCTCTATTGAGGTTATCTATCGGTAAAGCGGTTCTCTATCGGAGGTTCTCTATTGAGGTTCTCTATCGGTAAAGCGGTTCTCTATCGGAGGTTCTCTATTGAGGTACTCGATCATAAAGCGGTTCTCTATCAGAGGTTCTCTATTGAGGTTCTCTATCGGTAAAGCGGTTCTCTATCGGAGGTTCTCTATTGAGGTTCTCGATCGTAAAGTGGTTCTCGATCGTATAGCAGTTCTCGATCGTAAAGCGGTTCTCGATCGTAAAGCGGTTCTCTATCGAAATCTGCTTCTCTGCTTGGCCAGTTTTCACTAAAATAGTCATATCTGGTGCTAAGTTAGGAGTTACGGGGCCCATTACCAGTCGAATCGAAGCTCTCGATGAGCTCTACGTGTTAGATTCTATTTAATCTCCAAAATTCGTCGTTAAGGTCTTCGTTTTTGGACCGAAAGTTTTAAGGTTTCTGGATTTTGCAATTTTGGTGAATCTTATATCGAATTTAATCTTCAAAATGATTCTAGTGAGATAATGCCAAAATATTACGACCTAGCCACTGAAAAGTCTATCTTATATGATCGATCCAAGATAGAAGTGTCGGAGTTGAAGCAGCAGTTAGATGAATTGCAACATAAATATGATGAACTGCTTGTCAAATATGACACCAATCAGCTCCGAAATCAACGTATGATGACTGCTGGTAAATCCTTATCTTGTGCAATAGTGACTGGTCAGGTTGGGAAGGATAAAGCTGGGCATGGGACAGAGAAATCTGAAGCTCTAAATAGTATCATTCCTCCACCAGTTCCCAGAGATATTGTTGGGCTTTTACTTGATGATAACCAAGTTGATCAATTGACATCTGAATATAAAGAAGCTACTCCTCCTGTTGATAGTGTCTTGGTTGGAGTGACACCGATGACACAGGAAGAACTTGATAAAGAGTCAACAATGACTTATGTTAAAGACTTAACTGAAACTGTGCATGATGCAAGTGGTAAAGTTAAAGGAACAGTAGAGGATGTGTCCAGTGAAGATGATGAGTGCCAAAAGTACAACATATGTCATAACTCCAAATCTGAGGGTGTTGGTTCCAGTTCAAATGAGACAATCTCGCCTGTTGCTGAGAAGAACCTGAAACAGTATCCACAAGTAGATACTATATATTTCAAAGTGGTTGATGAAGTGAAGCGAGAGAAGGTAATTATGACAACAAGGCCTGAGGGGAAGATATTCATGACTTCTGGATCTATGTTCGATGAAGAGCAAGGTTATGGATACGAGCTACCCTCCTTTAGTTCAAATTTCAAAGGTTTGGGTTCGTCCACCGATGAATCAGCAAATGAAGTTAGAGTTGAAAGACCAAAGATCACGATTAAGTCACCAAATGCAAGATCTGCTGCTGTGATCAAAGATGAAAAACTCAAAGGAGTGGTTGTGTCTCCTATCTCTTTGTGTGGTTCCAATTGGAGAAATGGTGCTTCAACATCAAAGGGTACAGGGAGCACAAGAACAACAAAGACAAACTCTACTCAAGCTTCTTGGAACCAGCCAAAAGTCAACACTGGATCTGCATACAGGTCTACGATGCAGACAAACTGTCATACTGCTCCTCAACAGCCCAAGAATACCAATGGTTATATGTCTAACTTCTACCCAAAGAAGCAGACTTGTTTTAATTGTGGCAATGCTGGTCACATTGCCCGAAACTGCTTGTATCGCCCCTATAAGCCTTGCTATCCACAGAGTCAAAGGGTTTCATCTCAAGATTCTGTTAAGTCTAAGCCAATGAAGGTGCAACCACCTAAGGCAATGAAGACTGCTATTCCTAAGGTTAAACCCTCTGATCAACATTGGGACACTGTCAAAGAACAACGAAAATTTTCAAATCAAAAACATGTTTTTCCAAATTATGAAAATTTTCATAAAAAGGTGAAGAAACAATTTTCAAAACAACAGAAGGCTGAAAAACCTAAAGTTACCCCTCCCAAGGTAACTAAAACTGTTTTGAAAAATGGACCTAAATTGAAGAAGGTTGAAACACCTAAAGTCACAACACCAAAAGTGACTAAAACAACTATTAAATCACCTCAGACCTGGAAACCAAAGACCATGTCAGCAACAACACAAGTCCCCAATTTCTCAAAAGGAATGTGTTTAAAGGAAGTGTCGTTTATTGACTCCTCGGGAGTACCCAGAACCACAATGGCCTGGGTACCATTGGCTAACTGATCTCTCACTTTGTGCAGGAACAGTCAAGAAGGACTATCACTAACATTTTTTGTTTATTGATAAGTGATTGTTCCAGGCACATGATAGGATGCATCTCTCTACCTCATGTCATGCAGAATTTCTATGAAGAATATGTGTCCTTGTGAGAGGTAAATCGATCGAAATCAGCAAAGGTAACTGTTAAGTTGGTTATTTGGATATTGATTCAGTGAAGTTTGTGTGTGTGTCAAAACCCAAATTCTGAAAATTTTTCAGCTAAAATACCTTGAAGATTAGCTTGGCCAGTTGCATGTAAATTTATTTGTTTTTGTCTTATTTGTGTGTCAGTAAAAAAAATGAAACAAATGAGAAAAAAAATGAAAAAAATAATTAAAAAAAATGAATGATGGAAAAAAATATATAAAAGTGTCATTAAAAAATAAAAAGCAAGGGGAAAAGTTAGAAAAGAGGCCCCCTCTTTATTTGTGCTTTTTAATTTTTAATTGTTTGCTTGTGTTTGAGAAGGTCGGAAAGCAAAATAAAAATGTCCGTTTTGAAGATGGCTGACACGCTAAAGGCAGATGTGAATGACTCGATCCAAGGTGATGTGTTGATAGGCTCAACTCTTAAAATCTGAAAAGGTATGCGTTACATACTTAAAGATAACGTATGGCAATTTGTTGGGTAACAACACTTAGGTTAATTGAATTTCTATTTGACTGCATGCTCAAGTTCCCGATACACACGCTTGATGGCAAGAGTGTGAAATTGAGCTCAAAAAGTCGGTGCCTCCTCTGTTTTGCGTGAGCAAAGACCTGGGGACACTTAAGCCGTTAGTCAGTCTCACCTCTGCTTTGCGGAAGCAATGACCTGGTGTAGACTGTACCGACGTGTTAGTAAACCTAACCTCTGCTTTGCGTGAGCAATGACCTGGTTAGGATTACTAACGTGCTTGCAGATCGCTGTATATTATAAAACCCAAAAGATGCCAAAGTGCACGCTAAAAGAGACCCTCTAGTGTCCAAAACCCTTCAGCCCTGACTTGTGATGATTCTTATGTGTTTGAAGAAAGGTTAACGCCTGACTGAAAAATGCCTCTGAGATGAAATCAAATAAGTCTTTGTATATTATACCCATCTCTCATGATCTATTCTTTTCTTTTCTCAACCAAGTCTCGAGCTCAGTTCCAAACTTCTGGTTCAAGTTGTGACAATATGTGGTAAGGAATTTATATGCTTATAAGAGTGCAATGCTATATACCTAGGATTTGTTGAAGCTCATATTTTGTCCATAATTAATGCACATTAAAAGATAATCAAGTAACAAACAGCCGGATTAAGGAAAGAGTTTTGAGTTTAAATTGGATCAATATATTGGCAATCACCTGGACGTGTTCGAGTAACAGAAGCTGAAAAAGGTTCCTCAGTCGGATTCATACGATTTGATCTCTTAGAAGCCTTCTCATGTTTGACATGATTCATATTTGTCTATTATTTAGTTGTTCGTGTGTGAGTCTTTGGGTTGATTTTGTTGTTTCTGATGACCTGGCCAGGTTAATTTGAGAAGTTTCAATCTGTTTGTGTGGGTTTTGTGCAAGAAAATAGGACCCCCCCCCCCCCCAAATGTACCCAATTTTTAGGGAGAAGGAGGGATAATAGGGAGATAAGCATTATCTCACTAGAATCATTATCTCAGGGGGAGATAATATGCATTATCCCAGAGGGAGAAGAGATAATTTGTATTATCTTAAATGATTTCAAAAGAGGTCTTGGGTTAAGGGGAAGTTTTATAGAAAACCATAATAAGGTTTTTGGTTAAAATGATGTTATTCACCTATTAACCTTGAGACCAGCAGTCATCATATGTCTCGTGGTTTGTATTTTTTTTGTGTAATTATGTCAGACAGGATGATGATTGAACGTGATGAAAAGTCATTTGCTGCTACTGATCAAGTTAAAGAACCAGCCGGACAAGACTTCCCTATCTGGAAAAGCAACTGCTTAGGGGAAGTTGTTGGTTCTATTGAAGCTAAAGACATCATGTTACTTGTTGAAGCAAATGTTGCAGAGCAGTCAAGATTGTGTAATCTGAAGAACAACAACCAAGTTTGCCAAAATAGAGGTTTCAAAATTTTATCCTCTAAATTCAAAGGCAGCTGAAGACAGTTACTGAAGATTCAGCAAGAACCAAAGTCTTTTCAAGAGAAGCAAGTTTATGAGAATCCTCCTCTCATTACTTGTTCAAGTTTTCAGAAGTTCAAGCTGATGCTGATGAAGACAAGTTCCCAAGAAGCGTGAAGCCCAATGAAGATTGTCAAAGAAAGAATCTTCATCAACGCCTACACCAGCATGTCAAGAAGAAGAATTTCCAAAAGATGAACATATTTAATACCACAAGCCAAGGGGAAGATTGTAAGGGTCGGTTTTAGTGGCTTGTGTATTAAATAGGTTGGGCTGGCTTAGTGGGTTTACTACAATTAAATAGTTTAATTAATTGTATTAGGCTTGGGCTTGGAAAGCCTTGTAAGGTTATGTGAGTAGTATATAAACTCACATAAGCCTCATTTGAGGGGGTTGGTCATTTGAGGAGTCAAGGGGAGGCAGAGAGAGAATCGAATTCTCTCTAGAAATCGTGTACCAGACGAATCCAAGGATTCGTGTGCATCGTATTTTCTGAATTCAAGGTTTAAGTATTTGGTTTATATTGTGTTTAATTTGTTTTCTCCATCTTTAATCTTGAATCATCTCTAGTAATTGGATTCCGCACTCTTACTAGAGATTAGATATCGTGTTAGGACCGAATTCGGGACTTACAAAAGTCGTTACTCAGTTTTTTATATTTTCGTTTTTATCGTAGTGTTATAGCAATACAACTGTTTCATGTACCCGTTTTATCCCCATGGCAACGTGCAAGTTGTAAATCTAGTTACATACATTCCTTTTATATTTTTATAATTGGATAATCTACTCAACCCAAACTAAAATTTACATGAAATTTTCTAAATCTAATTATTAACTAGATTTACTATTACTATATGCGTGTTGCTATGGGGATAACATGAGTATACAAAATAGTTGCTTTACTAAAACACAATGTAAAGAAATGGAAATCTAAAAAAGATATGTAATAACGCTAAAACTAGAAACCAAACGTTCCAAATATCAAGCCTATAACCTAAATGTTATTTTACATGTAAGATTCATTACACTACCAACTTATTTATGCTAATTGTATTGTGTTAAGATAAAGAATAATATCAAAAAACAAAATAAAAAATTTGCAGCACCATTGGATGGATCCACAAGACACAATAAATGTTATTTATTATTGAGAGAAACTTTTATCGTTTATAGTATAATGATATAGAGAAAGGTTAAAGTAAGAAGTATGATTCATGTAAGAAGGATAAGAAGTCATATTAGTCATTGGATCTTGATCTAATAATAAGGAAGCATGCGTAATTTAGTCTTAGGCATTTTTGTTAACTTTTTATTAAGTTCTCATATTTTTTAAAAAATTCATAACTTTTACATACGATATTATTAATTTTTTTTAAATTACAATATAGAAACGAACATTTTTTTATCTTTAAAACGCGTATAGTGTTGCTATATATAAAATTAAAAAAAACACTCTTTCGATTTGACACAATGATCTGAATATTTTAACACAGTGACGAGTATTTAACACAATGATCTGAACATTTTTGACACAATATGACACAATGATCTGATGATCTGATGTTCAGATCATTGTGTCAGATCGAAAGAGTAATTTTTTTTAATTTTATATATAACAATACTATACGTGCTTTAGAGATATAAAACACTCGTTATTATGGTGTAATTTTTTTTAAAATAATGTGTTATCCACAAGTCAAAAATTCACTTTCATCTATTGTTTTTCTCCTTAGTTCTAAAATAAAATAAGATAAAATAAAAAAAGCTTTAATTCATACATCTTCATTTAATTGAAGATCTAATGATTGTGATTTCTTTTTACCATTTTTATCGTAATGAAACTTTTCACAATAACCCATTTCGATATAGAGAAATTATGGAATAACTATTACATTCTTATTATATATCTTTATATATCTTTAGTTTTATAAAAGAGGAATAGTAAATTAAATATGACACTTTTATAATTTTAATGAACTTTGAGGGCATTTTATAAGGCTAAACGTAGTGGGGCGTTTTTGGGCTCCATAACGCCCCATAACGCCCCACATAACGCCCCGCCCCACTACGCTGGGGCGTTATGGGGCGTTATGAAGCTCAAATTCGCCCCGGGCGTCAAGGGTATAACGCCGGAGAAATGTTGAAATTTCGAGATATAGCCGTTGAACGGCTATATCAACGGTATAATTTATTTTTTTTTTAATTTTCAATTTTTTTAAATACACTCTCAAACTATATATATATCTCCCACAATTTATAAACTTTCACACACCACCTCAACTCAATTCTCTCCTTCTACTTCTCATCTTCTATATTTTTTAAAAATGTTTTCCAACCAACCCAACAACCAACCCAACTCTCGACCTAATACCGGGGAGAACGAACCCGATCAAAACCTTTGGCAAATGTTTATGAACATGCCTCCCCCTCAATTCCCGTCAATGAACCCCGCCACTCAACCTTTCCCGAACCAATTCTCAAACATGAACCTTTACTCTCAAGGTTTTGCCCAATTCTCCCAACCACAATTTGGAGGTTATCCACCTCAACCATTTCAAGCTTCTCCAACCCCACGACCTTCTCCAACCTCGCGACAAACTCCAACCCCTCGAGCATCTCAACCCTTTTCTCTTCAAGATGAGGATGTTGAAATCGTCCAAGAAACACAAGAGGTCGGTGCATCACAACCAAAACAAAGGAGAGGAAAGAGCAAACGATCTCACAAAAAAAAGGAGGACGACGCGAGAGCGACGAAGGAGATACAATTTTGGAGCGACGACGAGTGTTTCGCTCTTTGTCGAGCTTACATTGAAGCTTCGGAGAACCCGACAAAAGGTTTTTTTTTTTTACTAAAAGTTATATTTTTTAAAAAAAAAAAATTTTTTTTACTAACTTTTGTCTCTTTTTTTTTAGCAAACAATCAAGATGCGAATAAAAAAGAAATGGAAGTTGTAATTTTTTTTTCTTAAATTAGTTGTAATTTTTATTTTTATTAAGTTGTAATTTTTTTTTTTAAATTAGTTGTAATTTTTATTTTAGTTAAGTTGTAATCTTTTATTTTTAATTAGTTGAAATTTTTATTTTAATTAAAATAGTTTTAAAAAAATAAAAAATAAAGAAATATTAAGTAATGATGGTGGGGCTTTATGGGGCTTTATCCACTACACCATAAAGCCCCATAAAGCCCCTTGCCCAGTCAGCGTCCACATGGCGCATAATGCCCCTTGTGGGGCTTTATGGGGCTTTAACCATTACGGATAGCCTAAGCTAGTTTCTTTGCCTCTTCCCAAAACCTACCTGCTCTTTCATTCTCTCTGTTATCACATGCCACCGCCCATTCTTTCACTTTTCTCTTCTCCGTTGATGGCATGATTGTACATGATTTTAAATAGTTCCTTACTTCACGCACGCAGTTGTCCCTTGCTTCACGCATCATCTTTATCAATCTTCACTCTCTCGATCAATCCAACGAAGAACATTAGTTCGTGTGTTTTTCACCTTCCTTTTTCTTTGCTCTCTGTTTTTCACCTTTGTTTTTGTTTTCTTCTTATGCCTAATAGTTTGTTTCAGATCGATTTAGGGTTTCTGGCGGGCAAAAGAAGAAGAATTGGGAGTGAATCGAGGATCGAGTTAACCGAGGTTAGTTTCGTTTTTAGAATCTTAATCAATGGTATAGCTTCTGTTTGTGAAGACCATCGTCGCTCACCTTCTGATTCAAGTAACCATCATCATCACCGAACCTTGATCTCTCTGTTTTCTTTTCTGATTCAAGCAACCACCACAGCTAAGATCAATTTCTAATGAGTTTAATGTTGGTGTTGTTATCCAGCGATTTGGTTCGATATTGCAACAAATTAGGGTTTAATCATCTCATGTACCATCAACGATTTGGTTCTCAATTTGGGTTTCTAAAAGTATGATGCCATCATCGGCGTAATTCTGGGTGTTTAATCCTTTTATATTGTTTTTCCTGTTCTTACGGCTTTGCTTTCTCTTCTGCCATCTTCCAAAATTATTATCAATTATATAATTCATGACATATGACTGAAACTATTATGAACCTTTGTTGATTATATGTTCTTTTTTGTTGTTACAGGTGTCTGTGGGTTCCCTTCTCTCATAAGGTATTTGTTAGTTTTACTTTATTTTGGCTCATGAGTGTTTTCATGGTGTTGTAGAATGCAAGTTTTGTACTGATTTGGGTGTAAGTTTTGAGCCTTAAGAGTTAGCAGGTTTAACCATCCTCAAATCTCAACAACCTTGCTTCCTAATTTAGAGCATTTTGATCATTTTAAATAGTTTTTAGGGCATTTTGATCATTTTAAATCAAGTAACTTTGATTTTAAAAGCCTGTTGTTGAACTAGGTTGATGAAACTGTTCTTAGTGGGAGATGTAATCTCCAAATCGACTATTGAAATCAAAGTGTTGTGAATATTATAATTTTGATGAGTTTCTTGATATATTGAGTTTTGTTGTCCTTAATCTTTGTTGACATCACATTGCAGGTGGTGTTTGAATAAAGTTTTTTTGGCAATTGGGTGTTTGAAGGTAATTTTATTTTTTTGCCAAATTTTTTTATTTTTGAACGGCGAATTCCGTCGAACCTAGCCCCTGGGCACCAGCCCGAGCGCGGGTGTCTTAACCGTGCCCCGGTCGGTGGAATGCCCCTTTCGGGTGCGTCAGGACACCACCTCCATACACCATTCTGGGAGAAACCCGGCATGCGAGCAGCCACCGGTAAAACTCCCCCTCTTCCAAAATTATTATCAATTTTCACAATTCATGACACATGACTGAAACTATTATGAACCTTCGTTGATTATATGTTCTTTTTTGTTGTTAAAGGTGTCTGTGGGTTCCCTTCTCTCATAAGGTATTTGTTAGTTTTACTTAATTTTGGTTCCCTTCTCTCATAAGGTATTTGTTAGTTTTACTTAATTTTGGTTCCCTTCTCTCATAAGGTATTTGTTAGTTTTACTTAACTTTGATCTATATGACAATATATATATGTATATGTGTGTGCATTGATTCAACCGTTTACAATCAATGTTAAGCTATATGACATTAAATCGAGTTCTGTTTTTTATTGGGATGTATCAAAATTAGCAAACTTATAAATGATACCAATAGGACAACACTCATGCTTGGTCTAATTATTCGATTCACAAATTAATTTGAATATGCACTTGAGCTTTTGTATACAAAATCTAGATCTGGACAGGTAATATGGGATCAGTGGCAACATTTTTATATAACCTTTTGCTATTTCAGTTTTATTATTGACGTAGGTTACAGTCATGAGAATTTGGGATTCCATAATCTGGTGTGCTAACATTAATTTCCATTCAATCATTTTCTTTCTTTGCAGGAGTGTAATGCAAATGTGGGGATGGACTTTGTGTCGCGACCTAATAAATTCATAAACGAGGAGCGAAGACAGTGTTGTGTGTACATGCCTGCAGTGAATATACAACTCATATTTGATGATGAGGAGTACAATGTTACACACTATGTAAGTCTGTATTTGTTTTCAAACAAGTTCCGGTGATTTTTGGTACTTGGTTTCAACATATTTGTATTTAGGGAATATTTTTTTAGGTGATTGATGATTTTAGCGGTGGAAATTTTTATCGAATTATGAAATTATGTCAATTGAGGTTGTACAGGTAAATAAATTTAAATGTGAAAGGTGAAGATTCAATCAAAGAATCAAAGCAATTGAGAACAAAATCAGAGAAAAATTATTATTGAACTTGAAGAAGGAATACAAGAACTTCGAAACTGAATTCGGAAACCTAGCTTAAGTAGCTAATCTTACCTAACCGAATCTTAACAAACCTTTAAAAGAAAATTACAACTCTAGTCCCTGTAAACTACTCAGAATTACACATTTGGCCCAAAACTTTTCTAAACATATTAACTAGCTATTAATATGTTGCCAACATTCTCCTCCCTAATTCTGAGCATCTTTAATCTCTGATTCTACAAGATCAAACTAGTAACAACCCAACATTAACAGCATACACCAGTGATCCCACAGGATTTGTGTGTATGATGTGTTGAGCTCCCACATTTCATTTGATCTTGATGTGCTCTTTAATTCCCAGCAAAAAAAATGTTAATAAAAAAAAAGGTGTTTATGTTTCAAAAGCCTCATAAAAACAGGGGAAGAAATGTCATTGTTACAGAAAATCTGAAAATCTGTTTGAGGTTTTTATGAAGTCTTTTGTTTGTCTTGAGTTGTTAGGAAGTGATATAAATGTCCAAGACAATCGGAGACTGACACGTGTAAGGCTGAAGTGAAAGATTGCTCAAAGATGATATGTCGGTAAGCTCAACCCAAAACTATGATCATCAATGTAAGTGCAGTAAACTTAACATTCTATATATGTTTAGTTTCCCGTCCTAGTTTACATGGTTTAAAAAAATGAGTCCCAGCAAAAATGGGTTGAAAGTGGTATCTACCTAGTATTCACTCTCTCACACGCCATGTTCTGCTGTTATGACAACACCACAGAAAAGAAAAATGAAAACAAAAAGAAAAATGAAAAGAAAAAGAAAAATAATAAAATAATTATTTTGTTTGGTCTTCTTTGCGTGCTTATGCGGCCGACCTGATCACCAACTGATAATTAAAGAAATAAGTGTTTGTCATGACGGTGTTGCATGGTTCCTCAAGTTGGGGGTTTGTGAATCCTCAATAAACTCTGAGGTTGGGTAGGTTTTGCTGTGAACAATTGGGTGTGGGGACGGTTAAACATGACGGTAACATTGTACCATAATTAAGCACCTCAAAACAACTTGATGTGAGTTTGTGTGGTCAAAAATTCTGGCAATCGTCTAGAGCGTCGAGTAACGGAAGCTGAAAAGGGTTCCTCAGTCAAAGATATGTCTGGTTTGATCCATGAAAAATATCAGTTTCGAGGCAAGTGAATATTTAATTTCTGCAATTAGGTTATCTTTGTTTTATGGTCTATTTTTTTTAAGTCTTTGATTGTTTAAAATTAAATTTTTATGATCATGATCAGATACTCGGGGTATGAGTCTGAGAGGAAGTTTTGTAATTTTCAAAAGTTTCAAAACTTAACAACTTTTCAAGTGTTTTATCATTTAATAGAGGTTTGGGAGTTTTTAGTATGATTTTCGAAACTTGAGGGGGCATTTTGAAAATTGTTATCATCAAAACCCTTAACCCCTCATTTACGATTCAAACTCTCTCTCGCTCTCCATTTATGATCGGCCAAAGTGAAACCCTAGCCACCGCCGCTTGTCGCCGGAAAAGTGATCTCAGCCATCTCCGGCCATTTCCTGTGTAAACCGAGCACACCTCAACCCTCGCCTTCCATTGTCGACCACAAAACCCTCTTCAATCGACCGTTTCATCCTTGTTTCATCGGTTCAATCTCGGTTCTTTATGATTTTTCATCACTCGGTCATTTCTGCAAGGATATCATCGTATACACGAGTTTTGGAATCGATTTGGTGTTTGCGACAGTTAAAAGGTAGTTCTAGGTGTTTATTATGCATAAATGATAGTGTTTTGATGTGTTTACGAGAAATTGTAGGTACAACAATGGTGGACTGTCGGCGTTTACGATTATCGCAAGGAAGAAGATGACCGTTCGTGATTACGATCGGTGTTTACGATCGATGTTTATGTTTGGTGTTTCCGATGCTATTTACGATCGGGCTGACTGTTTACGATTGGATCTGATCCAGTTTCTTTTGACCCGAATCGTAAACCCAAATCCCAATCGTAAACCCACTCATTGGATCGTAAACCCAATTGAAATGAGATTTAAAATCGTGAACACTTAATTAATCACAAAATGTTTTTGAAATCTCATTAAATTTAATTGTTTTGGTGATAGATTTGAGCAAGTCAATTTTTTTAAGAGCGTGTTTTGTTAAAATTGTGTTTCAAAATCAAATTCTTTCCTTGAACGTATCAATTGAGATTTCTGAACTTGACAGTGAAATGTGATAATCAATTAAACGTTCAAGATGGTGTTAACACACATAATTGCTCATTGATTAGATTAAACCTAATGCATTTGTTTCATTTTCTCAGATGGCAGAAGATATGCTTGACGAAGAGATTCACTTTGAGAGGGATCACTGCATACCCGCTTATCTTGACGACCCTCCTGAGAGACACATGCAGTTGTTCTACTCGTTAGTAGCAGGATTGAACGTGTGCAAAATCAATCATGCTCTCAAGACAAGCGTGCTGATCGATGAACAACTTGTCAGAGAATTCTGGGGAACTACAAGGGCAAGTGCAGATAAAACAAGGATCATTGCAACCGTTCAAAACCGCCAGATTGAGATTACTGAAGAAGACATTCGCCAGGGATTGAATATTAATGACAAAGCTGAAGACACAATGGAATATTCAAAGACCGTAGTATTACAAGGTGCACAGTATTTGGGGTATGAAGGTAAATTCCCTCCGATTTTCAAAAAGTTACTACCGCACTACTGGAGGTGTCTGGCACACTACCTGCATAAATCCTTCTTGGGCAAGAGAACAAGCTTTGATCAGCATAACAAGGTGCATGGGACAACATTTGTTGCACTGGCCTTGGACTGGGACTTTAATTTTTCAAAGATGATGCTACTGGATTGGGTTGGCAATGCTGATTTGAGTGCCAGAGAGCAATTTCTTATGACGTCAAGGTTTGTGCAGATGGTGGTAATGAAGAAGTATCCACTGATAGAAGAAAGGATTGAGAAGATGGACATCAAATTCATGGATAATGGAGTTTTTGGTTTGCAAACTCAAGATAGAAAGGGAAAGAGTACCTATCAAGGAAGGCTTGAATGGTCTTAAAGAGGTGCTTTCCCTGAGGTTGCAAGGGAACAAGAACAAGAAGAATCTGAGTCCGAACCTGAAGTGCATCCAGTCAATGCATCTCTTACAGAGGATCATGATGTTCCAGTGACTGTTCAGAGGGAAATAGAGGATATACCTTCTGATGAAGAGAATGTGATGGATGATATTTTCCCCGAGAACGAGAATTTGGCTGATGATATTTATGGAGATTTGGGCCCGATAAGTAACAAGAGAACGAGAGATGACTTGGGTGCTATTTATTTTTGCTTAATACATCTTCAGGGGAGGCTATGTCTGCAGGCGCGCAGACATATGCCTTGAAGACTGTTTGTTTTTTTTTCTTATTAAGATCTTATTTAATCTTAAAACTTCTTCAAAAAAAAGCTTATAAACATTGCTTATTTCATCTTCACACTAAAACTCACAAACTTAAAAACAAAAGACCCACCACCCCACCACCACCACCACCACCACAACACCACCACCACCACCACCACCACCACCACACTACTACCACCACCACCATCACCGCCACCACCACCACCACACCACCAACACCACCACCACCACACCACCGCCACCACCACCACCACTACGCCACCACCACCACCGCCACCACCACCACCACCACCACCACCCCAACCACCACCCCACCATCACACCACCACCACACGCCACCACCACCCCCACCACCACACTACCACCACCACCACCCACACCACCACACTACCACCACCACCCCCACCACCACACTACTACCACCACCACCACACCATCGTCACCACCACCACCACCACTACACCACCACCACCAACACCACCGCCACCACCACTACCACCACCACCATCACCGCCACCACCACCACCACTAACACCACCACCACCCCCACCACCACACTACCACCACCACCATCACCACCGCCGCCACCACACCACCGCCACCACCACCACCACCACACCACCGCCGCCACCACCACACCACCGCCGCCACCACCACCACCACCATCGCCACCTTCGCCACCACACCACCGCCACCACCACCACCACCACCACCACCACCACACCACCGCCGCCACCACCACCACCGCCATCGCCACCACCACACAACCACCACCACCACCACACCATTACCACCACCACCACCACCACCACCACACCATTACCACCACCACCACCACCACCACCACCACCATTACCACCACCACCACCACCACCACCACCACACCACCACTACCACCACCACCACCATTTTACTTATGTTTTTATGTTATTGATATTTGGTTTTATTATTATATTTATATTATAATTTGAACGTTAAAGGACTTTAATTTAGTAAGATAAGTTTGATAGTTATATATTTTTCAGTTTTTGCAAACAGTGTCAAGTTAATAAAACAAACAGTCTTTTATTTTCAGATTACAGATCTTCAGACTACATCTTCAGCTGCAGACATGAAATCAGATGAAATCAGACTGCAGACAGTTTTTGTCTGCAAAAGCACCTTGGTCTCATCTTCAAGTAGTGATGCAACCCCTCCAGAGTTGAATCTGAATGTTGATGAAGATGATGTGCTTGCAGAACCTATTCCTGTGTGTGAACCCTCACCAAGAAAGAGATCCGATCCCAGAACTATCAGGTTCAAGTTTCAGGAAACAAGCTCAAGCCTGATGTTTTTTGAATCTTCGGGTGCTAATGTGCAGAATGATGACGCGCTTGAACCTGCATATGTAGAAAGCACACTTCAGGCTGATGATCAGATTAATGTACAAGAACCAACTTCGATGCAAACTGAAAGTCCTATTCTGAATGAACAAAGCCCAGTTCATGAGGAAAGGCAATTTCTTGATGTTGAAAGTACATTTGTGGAGCCCATCCCAGTGAGGATAAACATTTCAACTGACTCAAGTCAGCCCCTAGTTGTTCTAGGCTTCCGTCCATATCCAACACTTATTGGGGAAAGTGTTCAAGTGGGTGATCTGCCTGTAGACCTTCGGATAAGTACTGATCCTCAAATCAATTTTCTTCTATCTCAAAACAGGAAAAGAGAAGGTGAGATAAAATAACTGAAAGAAGAAAACAAGAGGTTGAAGGAGAAAGAGAGTAAGAATGAAGCCAACATTGGGTTCCTGTATGCAGCTTTCTATGATCTAAGAAAGAAACTAGAACTCTTGGAGAAGTCTGGTAGCCTAAGTGCTCAGAGTGCCCCAGGACAGAGTTCTTCTCAAAGTGCTCAAACTGCTGATAATGTGCATGAAGATGAAGGTGATGACACCATAGTGATGTCTGACTATGTTCAAGGAGGAAGAATCATCTCAAAGGCACCGGAAAGTCATGGAAACTGGTTCAAGGATTTCTTCCAAGGACCTCCCCCCATGCTGTACTCGACTGATGTCGGTGAAAGTGAAAGTGAAATTGACAAAAGGAGGAGTCGTGAACCTATTCTGTGCTGGCACTACGATGGTGAGAAGAAGCTGTTTGCGGTAATTAGAGATAGGTACAGTCCAGTGGAGTATTACAGAACAAGGGGCCAATTTCACTCCTAGACAGAGCCAGAGATCAGAAATTTGCTAAGGGCTCCGTATATAAACAGATGGAGGAATGCACAAGGAGATCAAGTTCGTGACAATCTGATGAGCCATATGGCAGAAAACTTTGTGAACTACGAACTCAAACAGGTCAGATGGGTTGAGACTGGAACAGACCCGGTAACCGGAGAGCTTGTTGGAGAAGTGAGGCGACCACCCACCAAAAGAACTAGAGTGATCAACATGTTGGACGAGATTGAAGATGGTACGTTAGTGAAAGATTTTGACAATTGGTTTTATGATCCAACAACTCATGAGGTGGTGGTGGTTTGCAAGAAGATGCGAGAGTTTCGCTTCTATGATCCGGTCGATCTGCTGAGGTTTGGTGAACGTGATATCAAACTCCTTGTCTCCCAACCTATTCTTGGAGATGAGAATGATCTTGAAAATGCTATGAGGGTGGGAATCTTTCATGGTTCAGCGAACCGAATTGTGGAACATGAATGGTGGTCGAGCAAGAAGCCTAATACCTTCAGATTTGATTTGCTGCTTCCGTAGACGCTCTAATGGTTCATGCCTAGGGGAAGATTGTTGGGCTATACATTATGAGGCATGTACATTAGATTGGGCTTACTTGTTTTGGGCTTTGTATGTTTACGGTTTGGGCTTGTTGGGCTAGTGGGTTTACGATTTCTACTAGGGCTTTTGTAAGGGTTGTATAAATACCCCAAGTGTTTATGATTAATACAAGTTTGTTGATTAGGATTTTCTGTTTTCTCCATATATTCACAATCGCAAACTCGGTGTTCAAGAATATTGATTATTCTTCATTCAAGCCTTGATCGTGTTGCTTTTCTTCATCTTATATCTTGTCTTTTTCATCATCTTCTTCTCGAATCACTCACAAATAAGGTTTCCGCACTTGTTTGTGTTTACAATATCGTGCTCGATTGTTGTTTTGGGACCAACAAGTGGTTTATGGACAAGAAGGGATATTACACCACCTTCCTTATGCAGCATACATCCATAGTATGGGCACAACGCCCAGTTGTTCAATCAAGAATAATCCCTAGTAGCAATCAGCTCGTCAAAAGTATAAACCTGAGCCTTCGATTTGATTCGACGTCTAGTTGTACATGAACGTTAACCAAGAGGTACACAACTTAGAGAAGTTAAGGAAAATGACTCAGGACTAACCGACTCCTCGCCGTGAGTATAAGGGGATTGGATGATGTAAACAACAAATCGTAAACCAGGTGTGCGTAGGAGTGAGTATCACGATGCATGAGAAAAAAAAAGTTTAAGTAAAACTAATGCAAAACAGTTATAGTCTAAGACGAATCTTAGTTCGCTGTAACCAATGGCTCTGATACCAATCTGTCAGACCCCTAAAAAATCCACACGCAGAATACCTCCGCAGGGAGCGCGACAAACCAAGATCGCTGTCCATTAGTTACACCAAACGACCAGTAATTAATAAAAACGTTTCATATTTCATTAAGATATAAATTCAGAGTTTTACAAATGCGGAAGCGTTAATACAATAAAAGTATCTAAATAAAAACATCGTCACCCAAGGTGACGTGACTCATTCAAAGACGCTAAAAGGTTTATCAGTTCAAAAACAGTTCAAGTTCAGTTTGAGATTGATCGTTCAACAACAATCAAGTTGAGTTTAGGATTAACTTTTCCACAACAGTCAAGTTGTAAGAGCATAATCACTAATATATATCAAATAGCTAGCTAGGCTATATACATGAAACTTCGCACGTTGATGGTCACCGAAGCTAACAGTTATTTATAGTTTGCCTTGTTGTGTTTAGGACGAATATAACACCCGTTCGATATCCAATCGTGTCAGCGCGACTGACCCGGGTGGGGTTTGTCAGACCCAGTAGTACTACAATATATCTCCTGCTATCGTCATTAATACTAAGTACCATAAGAAGGACTTTGTTGTATCAGTGTGCTTCAAGTACTTCAGGTGATATATAAAAGTCTAATTATCTCAGTTCTATAGTTCATGCATGTTAATCTCCCCCAACAAGATATAAAACAGTAAAATGGGGCCGTGAAACTCACCTTAGGGTGCACAGCAAATCCAGATAATCAACAAGAGCAAATATAGCAAATAGCAGCTTGTTCTACCAACCACCTAACGAGCATAATAATATAAGTGTGTGTCCAATTGGGAAACGGCTAAGTCTAACGTAAGTGACGAAAACGATTGATCGTGAAGGCAGAAACAAGTCGAGGATAACACGTTTGCCAAATCCGAGCGATTGTTGAAGTAACGCGAAAAATATAATGCATATCAGTAATATATATTTTCTAAGTTCAAAGATCCAAAATAATATATATATATATATATATATATATATATATATATATATATATATATATATAAACTAAACGTGCAAACGACATTAATAACTAGATTTCAACGCGATATATATATATATATATAATCCATAAAACGGTCTAACGAGTCTCAATAGACTAAATATATATATAAACATGTTAAATTACGATGACACGAAATAATTTATAAAGGAAACTACAATCTTATATTAAATCACGTGTCCAAAAACTGTTTACTTAATGTTTTCAACTCAAAATCGACATTTTTATAATTACCTAAACATTTTGATAGTTTACGGGTTTAATAATTTACCAAGGGGTCGTTTTAAGAAAATTTTACCCTAACAGACGGTCTAATAAAAAAAACATAAACAAGGAGGTTCGCTAGGGTTTGAAACCGCCACCTCTCCTTCACGAAACAATGCATTGATCGCTGGCCCAGCCTTCTGATCTGGTAGCAAAATCGAACCTATTCATTTTATCTAGTAGTGTAGCAAGAACCGGATTACAAGGAATAAAAACAGAAAAGAAACGAGGAGGCCGGGACTCGAACCCGCGACCTCGGGGTCAGAATGCTGAGGTATCACCAGTGCGCCATGCGCTGAACTTGGTTTTAAAACAGATAATATTCTATATATACAATACGAACACGATGGCTCTTTCTTCTTACTTAAAACTCCGGTGATCGGAGTTTTATTCCGGTCACCGGAAAACCGTGAAACATGAATAAAATACACAGAATGATGCGACTAACATCAAGGATTGCTTACCTCGAATCGGAGAAGAGTTGCGACGTGTTTTTGGTGTTGAAAACGAACCCGAACGCAAACCCGATTATCCCGATCACGTCCCGGTTTGATGTTGTGTTGCCTCCCAGTTGCTCGTTGATGTTTAGTAGCCATAGAAGGGAGTTCAATGGTTATGTTATGGCAGAATAGCGGTGGCTAGATGATGACTTAAGTAGTGATCGGAGGCGGCATCGGGTTTTCTTTAAGGTGATGGTTCACGAGATGATGCATTGAGGGATGTGATGTTTGAATGACTGAAAATGGTTGCACATGAGGGTTGTATTAATCGTGTGAGTAAAGGTTTCGGTTACAAGCCATGGACGGTCACCAGAAATATCCGATTGGTCGACGGTTATGATGAGGTTATCAAATTAAGTTTAAGAAATGGCAGAAATGGTCCCTCATTGCTTTACATAATAAGAAAATAGTTTTTGGTAATTACAGGTGTAGTCCCTCCATGTTTAATCATATAGTAACAAGTTTCAGGAATTACAGAATAGGTCCCCCTAAGTTTAAAAGTTAACGAATTCTTAACGGAGTTAACGGAAATAACTTGGACAATGACAATACGGGTATATATCAACACATGATTAACGCGTGACGTTTATAAAATTATAAACCTTAAATAATCTCATATATCATAAATAATAATTCATAATTATTTATTCTAAGTTCACATAATATCATATCTATACTTATATGTTAAAACCCACATGACATCATAAAACGATACGTATAATTACGTGACACATTGTCACATAAAATCATAAAATAGTGTATAAATTTATATATAAATATATCACATAAACTCATAATATAATTGTTCAAGTTACCGTATCGATAATTAGACTCAAGTGTATGCTCGTATAGTGACAGTTATACAAACCCTAATTGCTAAGGTCAACGCCAGTCAATCACATAAATGTTCACACACATTTATAGCAGTTAAAGTAAATGTTCTTACGATAATTATATATGTTTAAGTTTATTTAAATCAGGAAAAGTCCTGAAAAGACGGATTGTCACCGGAACTATGAGGGTGTCATTAGCTAAACACTTCCTCAAGTTCGAAACGTGAAACATGTTGTGTACTCCATCCAATTCAGGAGGTAAATTTAAACGGTAAGCCACCGGACCAATAGTTTTTGTGATATTGAATGGTCCTACATAGCGGGGATTCAACTTCCTGCGCTTGCCAAAGCGTACGATGCCTTTTCAAGGCGAGACTTTCAGCAGTACCTTGTCGCCTACTTCGAATTCCAATGGCCTTCGGCTTTTATCTGCATAACTCTTTTGTATATCTCTTGCCGCTTTCATGCGGTTTCTGATTTGCAAGATTCTCTCTGTGGTTTCGTGCACTAGTTCAGGTCCAGTGAGTTGACTCTCACCGACCTCGGCCCAACAGACTGGCGATCTGCATTCTCGTCCGTAAAGAGCCTCAAATGGAGCGGCTCCAATACTGGTATGGTAGCTGTTGTTGTAGGAGAATTCTACCAGTGGTAAATGAGTTTCCCAATTTTTTCCGAAGTCGAGCACACATGCTCTAAGCATATCCTCGAGAGTTTGGATTGTACGTTCAGTTTGTCCATCTGTTTGAGGATGATACGCGATACGCATATCTAAGCGAGTGCCCATCGCCGCTTGTAAGGATCTCCAAAAGTTTGAAGAAAACCTAGGGTCTCGGTCAGAGATAATAGATAAAGGCACTCCGTGAAGCTTGACAATCTCCTTGAGGTATATTTTCGCAAGTTTTTCTGTTTTGTCACTTTCCTTGATAGCTAGGAAATGGGCGTATTTTTTTAACCAGTCAAGGATAACCCAAATCATATCGTTACCGCCAGAAGAACGGGGCAATCCCGTGATGAAATCCATCGAGATTTATTCCCATTTCCATTCAGGAATTTTAGGTTGTTGCAGTAATCCTGCTGGCTTTTAATGTTCCGTTTTGACCATTGCGCACGTCAACACTTGCTAACATATCCAGCGATGTCAGCTTTCATATTGGGCCACCAATATAGCCTCTTTAGATCTTGATACATTTTGTCAGAACCTGGATGGATCGAATAACGGGACTTGTGAGCCTCGTCCATCACCAGTTCTCTAAGATTTCCATTAAAAGGTACCCATATACGGTCATTATAGTAACGAAGTCCATCAGACCTAACTTCAGAAGTTCCATATATGTCACGTAATGATTCAGACTCGAAATTTTCTTCCCTTAGGGACTCTTTCTGAGCATCCCGGAGTCTATCCAGTAGCCCCGTATGGATCGTTAATTGGAAAGCTCGAACCCTTATAGGCTTAACATGCTCCTTTTTACTCAAGGCATCGGCCACCATGTTGGCCTTGCCTGGATGATACTTTATCGCAAGATCGTAGTCATTTAGCAATTCGATCCACCTACGTTGCCTCATGTTGAGTTCCTTCTGTTCAAATATGTGTTGGAGGCTCTTGTGATCAGTGAATATCGTACAGTTGGTACCGTATAAGTAGTGTCTCCAAAATTTCAAGGCATATACAACAACGCCTAACTCTAGGTCGTGAGTTGTGTAATTCTTCTCATGGGACTTTAGTTGCCTTGACTCGTATGCGATGACTTTACCTCTTTGCATCAAAACACATCCGAGTCCCTAGATTGACGCGTCACAATAGACCTCGAAGTCGTCAATCCCATCAGGTAAAGATAATATAGGTGTAGTACAAAGTTTCTCTTTCAAAGTTTGGAAGGCTGCCTCTTCCTTGTCACCCCATCTGTTACTGAACCCCTTTGTGCGTAAGAGCAGTCAATGGTTGAGCTAACTGAGAAAATTCCTTTATAAAACGATGGTAGTAACCTGCTAAACCAAGGAATTGGCGAATCTCCGTAGGTGCTCTAGGGGTAGACCAATTTCTAATGGCTTCGACCTTGGCTGGGTCAACGTGGATACCTTGCTCGTTGACGATGTGACCCAGAAATTGAACCTCTCGGATCCAGAAATCACACTTAGAGAATTTTGCATAGAGTTGTTCCTTCTTTAACAATTCCAAGATTAACCGCAGATGTTCCTTATGTTCTTCTTTTGTCTTGAAGTAGATGAGGATGTCGTCAATGAACACTATGATGAATTTATCCAAATAGGGCTTGCACACACGGTTCATGAGATCCATGAACACAGCTGGTGCATTTGTCAGCCCAAAAGGCATGACCAAGAATTCATAATGGCCGTAGCGTGTTCTGAAGGTTGTCTTTTCTATGTCCTCATCGCGGACTCGAAGTTGATGGTAGCCAGACCTTAAATCAATCTTAGAATAGTAACTGGATCCTTGAAGCTGGTCAAAGAGATCGTCTATTCGTGGAAGAGGGTATCAATTTTTGATAGTGACTTTGTAAAGTTCGCGATAATCAATACACATCCTAAACGTGCCATCCTTCTTTTTGACGAATAATATCGGTGCTCCCCATGGTGACGAGCTAGGTATGATAAAACCCTTATCTAGCAGTTCCTGTAGTTGTGTGGATAGCTCATTCAGTTCGTCCACCGCTAGACGATATGGTTCACGCGCGATCGGAGCTGCTCCTGGAGCGAGGTCAATCCTAAATTCTACTTACCGATGCGGAGGAAGGCCAGGTAATTCCTCAGGAAATACCTCTAGGTAATCACGTACGGTCGGGAAGTCTTCGATTTTTCCCTCCACCCTGGTTTGGTCCGTAACTGTGGCCAGGATTGCCACGTGTCCTTTCCGAAGACACTTCTGCGCTTTAAGGTATGATATGATTTCGGAGACAACACCTCCCTTTTCGCCCTGAATCGAGAGTACTTCTCCTCCGGCTACGGGTATTCGTATGACTTTTTCTTGACAGACAATATCCGCTTAATGTTTGGATAGCCAGTCCATACCCACTATCACGTCGAAACTACCGATGGTAAAAGGCATAAGGTCTATACTTAGTTTATGACCAGATAGTTCTATTGTGTAGTCCTCAACTAAGTGAGTGGTGTCAAGAAGCTTACCACTTGCTAATTCAACCGTATACCTAGCCTTTAGTGGAGTATGGGTAGCCTTAATCAATTTACAGAACTTAGTTGAGATAAAACTTTTCTCAGCACCAGTATCAAATAAGACATTTGCAAAGTAGTTGTTTAGAAGAAACTTACCGGTAATGACGTTGGCATCATTTCTCGCTTCACCTGAACCCATAACAAAAGCTCGCCCTTTGGCACCATCACCACCATTTCTACCACCATCACCGCCGTTGTTATTGTTGTTACGGTGGTTGTTGTTGTTGCCAGCATTTTTGTTATTCTTTCAAAGCTGTGGGCAGTCCCTCTTTAAGTGCCCTGGTTTTCCACATTCATAACACCCCTAGGGCCTTCGTTATTCTGCCTCTGGTTCTGATTCTGATTCAGATCCTGGTTAGGACGGTTTAGTAATTCACCCCAACAGTTCTTAGCCTCATGGCCCCCTTTACCACAACGCTCACAAGTGAGTTTCTTGCATGCCTCATTGTGGTGTTGGTTGCACCGATTGCAGAAAGGTGTTCGTGCCTTGTACCCATTGTGATTATGGTTGCTACCACCTTGGCGGTTCTGGTTACCGCCCCCATTGTTGGTGTTACTATTGTCGTAGTTACCTCAGGAGTTGTTGTACCTCTTGTTTTGATTGTGAGAGTTAGAGGATCTCCCATTGTTGTTTCCACTGCCATTGTTGTTGTTATTACTAGAGTCGTCCTCTCTCTTTCTTTTCCCATCTAAAGCAGTTTTGGGGACCTTCCTGGGTGGCAAAGTTCCTTTCTCTATGGCCTGGTCAGTCAGCTTATGGGCTAACCTGATTGCATTCTGCACATTTGCAGGGTTTGAGGCAGTAACCATCCCCTTGATTTGTGGAGCTAACCCATCCACATACCTTTCTATCCTTTTAAAATCAGCATCAACCATCGTAGGACATAGCACCGCGTACTCGTGGTAGCGAGCGGTGTACTCTTCAACCTCAGAACCTATCATTTTTTAGTTCTGGAACTCACCTTCCAACCTTTTGACCTGGTCGCGAGGACAGTACTCCTCCATGATAGCATCCTTGAATTCTTGCCACGTCATAGCATTTGCTGCGTCGAGCCCTAACATTTAGATTTGCGCATTCCACCAAGTGAGGGCAGCTCCCTCGAGTGTAGCGGTTGCGAAATTTACCCTATTCGCAACTGGGCAGTTGCACATTGAGAATACGTTTTCTGATTTCTCGAGCCATCGTAGCAGACCCAAGGCTCCTTCATCACCCTTGAACATTAGCGGCTTACAATCCATGTAAGTTTTGAAGGTACACTGAGCTGGGCCTGGATTTGTTTCATAAAATTATTTTTGAGAATAATTTTAGAGAGTGAGAGAGAAAAAAATGTAGTCAATTTTTCGTCTGTTTTTACTTACCACCGTTACTGTTTCCTTGTGCTTGAGCCGCAGCGAGTGTTGCTGTAACGTTTTCGTTTATCAAAGCCTGGATCTGAGCTGCTGTGAGGTGTTCAGCCATGATTCTGTTTCCATGCAAATAATTCCAATGATTAATATACCCAATATTAGTTTCATTATATACGTTATAACGCATACAACCAAAAAAATATAATTAATATATCCAATATCAATTTCATTAATCACTAAACAATTATTCATGCATCCATCCATCACATGACAATAATTTTTAGAAACACATTGGAATAATAAAGATGTAATATCCATTACAAAATTTAAAATCCAACCACAACGAATCTCAGTATTTGAAACGTTTAAAATAAAATGAACACCCAGTCAATTTTATTCGAAGTAACAAAATAAAGAAAAGAACAGATTAGATCAAGGATCGATAACATCTGGTTCTTCTTCCATGTCCTCTTGAGGCTCCTCCTCAAAAGGTTCTTCCTCGAAGGGTTCCTCATCTTATTCCTGAACAGGAGCTCCCTGGACCTGCAGGGCTGCCATTTGAGCTTGGAGGGCGGTGACCTGTGCCGCTAGTGTCGCGTTGGAGTGTTGAAGCGCTGCAATGGAATGTTGTAGTTCAGTAATCTGATGTTGTGCTTGATGCAGTCTATGCTCCAAATCTGCTGGATTGGGTCGCGACTCAAGCTTGGTGACCCTGTCACGGATACCCATTACCCCTTGAGACAGGTTGTAGGGGTAGGTATCTCTCTCCTTCTGTTCATTCCGCACTCGCTCGAGTTCCCTGTCGTGGGTGCGATTGGTTATGGAATAATGCTCGAGTTTTCCAAGTGTTTCGTCATAAGCTACTACTAATCTCGCAATGACCTTCTGCAAATCAAAGGGTAGGTCGACCCTGTTCGGAACATGATACCTATCAAGCAACCGATACGTCATCGGATTCAGCCAGCTATAATCGTCTGGTGCACACCTATCAGGACGTAGGTGCTGATCCCGAAGGAAGTCCATTATCGTGTACTCGGGCTGCTCAGGCTCGCGGCCTTGTTGGTTGGAGGATGATGACTGTTCATTGGCAATTTTCTTTCCCTTACCCCTCGTGTTGTCGTGTGGTGCCATACTGTCAGAACCCAGACAGACACAAACAAAAGAAAAACAACCTAATATGAGTAATCGATTTTTGGCACGCAAAATGAAAATGTTTTTGGGAATTGTTGTAACTAATGTTCAAAAACAGTTACAGTTTAGAATTTTTTTTTTTTTAAATTACAGTTCTCTGCTACCAAGGGCTCTGATACCAATCTGTCACACCCTTAATTTCCACTAACGGAGTTTTACCGTGTGGGGTGTGATCCAGACCAGGACCAGAGTCATTAGTTACATCATACATAAGTTAAGGGTTCA
This sequence comes from Deinandra increscens subsp. villosa, assembly GCA_039602395.1. Classification (NCBI taxonomy): domain Eukaryota; kingdom Viridiplantae; phylum Streptophyta; class Magnoliopsida; order Asterales; family Asteraceae; genus Deinandra; species Deinandra increscens. The sequence goes on along the minus strand of JBCNJP010006911.1, from coordinate 7,306 downwards.
AAATATAAATATATTTCCAAACGGGAAATATCAAAACCAGAGTTAAAGTTTAGCGGAAGCTCATGACAGTTATGTTGTGCAAAACAAGCGCCAATAATAGTTCGAGTTAAAGGTTTTAAAAGCAAGTTCCCAAAAAAAATAGAAGTTTTAACCAACGTACGTGCCCAAAAATCCGATACTACTAGCGTCCTGCAAAACATGCATACGAGCAAGTGTCAACTAATGTTGGTGAGTTCACATAAGCACATAAGTATAACTAGTATAAATATGCAGTACGAATACAACAGTCTTTATTCATATATAAGTATGTATATTACAAGTACAATCCATATCATAGGTAGCGAGCCTAAGTTCATGTCACTAAAACGTTCGCAACCGAAGCTGACCAATTAGTTGTAGGAATAATCCTTACGTGGTTTGTCTTCCCCGTGTCAACTCGATCACGGTAAGTTAGGCTGACATTGTCCTCAGTCCGACCGCTAGTCGGGTGGTGCATCTCGTGCCCGCTGAGTGGGGTTTGTCAGACCCCAGTAGTACTACCCAATATCCCCTCGCTATTTGCTATTAACGGTTCGATAAGTAAGGACTTTCAAAGATAAAGCATTTTACGTGAACATGTGATATATATTGGATTTCTACTTTAATCATACATAAAAGTTATCGTGTTATCACCCTAACCCGGGTGTAACGTGTTTGCGTGTGTTATCGTCCAAACCCGGACATAACGTAAATGTTATGTAACTCACCTTAGGGTGCGCTGCTACAATTTAGTAAGACCTTGAGTCTTGTGTAACTACCGATCACCTATCGATTTAACATACGTAAGTGTGTGTATGCATATGAGTAACATAGCCTAGACGACGGTATTGATATCAAGTGATTCCAAATATGACGTAGGCAACAATTTCAATACGTGATAAAAATCGTTTGTTCGAAAGCAGTAAAAAATGACATTTAGATGAAGGACACAAAGATTCACGAAAATCAATGTGCGTAGGTTATTCCAAATAATAAATGTAGAGATGATCGGGTAAACATATATGCTCATAAATATAAATATCGGGGTGTAGTCAAAAGTGTGAAAAATAAAACGTCTCATATATATAGTTATATGTCGTGTCAAAATTTCAAGAGTTTTAAAAAAAATCTTTAAAACATTCGCATGTAGATACATACATGACAATAAATCAAATATATCTATTTATCTATGTTTAAAACTAATTTATATTAATATTAAAGAGACCATTAAATTTATAAATCCATTGAAATCATAACGTTTTCATACGATAAATATTCTACGGGTGTCACGAGTCGAGATTTAATAGACATGTAAATGTATTTTTGGGTTTTAGAGCAACTAATAATTTGAGTCCCTAAAAAAACAGTAAAAAAATAATGGTCACGGGACTCGAACCCGTGACCTCTGATTCATAGTGCAACGATTTAGCCAGTGGCGCGCTTATGTCTAGTTTCCGCCCGGAAATCTTTTATCTAATAAGTGTAATGAAAACTAGTGTTCAGCTGGTTAAGAAAATAAGTAAAAAGGATTCTGGGGGTAGCCGGGATTCGAACACGAGACCTCTCGGTCCCTGGCGATTTCGCTAACCAAATGTGCTGCAGATCCGTTACGTTTTAGCTCGGTAGAATTGTTATTAAACCCATCCCATCCAGACATCATCATCTTCATTAAATAACTCCGGTGATCGGACCTAGTTTTCCAGTCACCGGAAAAACGTGTACAGTGAAAAAAATGCACAGAAAACGATCGTTTTTCGTGGGTTAAGACATACCTTAAGTCGAGAATGAAAATCAATGAGTTTGTGTTGTCGAAATCGGACCCGAACTTGAACCGCGAACTCCGAGCACGGTTACGATTCGCACTACCGTCAACACCTGGTTGTTCCTCAGGGCTTCACGAGCACAGAGGGTGTTGAATGGTGGTGATTCGGTGGATCTTTTTGGCCAGAATTCGAGTTCATCGGAATTTAAAGAAAAGAACGAGAAGGAACGAGAGAGAGCTCAATGGACCGAATGATGAGAAATCAAATGAAATTCAGTTTCCCTCTAACGATTACAAGGTGCGACCGATCGATTGGGTTGAAACCGTCGTGGACACTGATTGCGAATTTAAGAAGGAAGTCGGTTACCGATCGCCGTTGTTTAATTCTTTTGCAATCAAGTTTTACGGAAATACAAGGATGGTCCCTCACTATATTACCTAATGAGAAAACAAGTTTAAGAAATTACACAACATGTCCCTCCATGTTTTGTTTAGTTAAAGAAGGTTAGAAAATGACAAGATTCACCCTTCGAGGTTTAGAAGATGATTAACAACTCTAACGGGGTTAATGAAACTAACATTAACCGAATAAAATCAACATATTATATATTTAGAATGAAATCCCCTAATTGGTGTACGTAAAATCATAAATATCCATTTATAATTATATAAATGATTCACATAAAATCATAGTTATGTAACCCCATAACTATATGTTTTTAAATTCCTATAAAATTATAGAAACGGTTTGTATTATTACGCGACACATCGTCACATAAAATCATAAAACGACGTGCGTATATATATACATATATACCACGTAAAAATAATAAATATATTTTCCACATAAAATGACAAAAAGTTTTCGTGAAATCATAAAATATAATTTATATAAAATTATAAATTATATACATTCAAGTTGGTCAACTGATGTCTAGACTCATGTGCAGTGCTCGCGTAACTATTCTAGTTAACTGAAGTAATGGACGTTATCAAAATATAACACAAGTTATTAACGGGGTTAACCTGGGAAACTGCCGGTTGTCACATGAACTACCCTGTACAAATCACTTGTGAGCTTCTCAAAGGTCCTGCTACAAGAGAACTTATTATTAAACAGGCTAACCAAGTGAGAAAACGAAGTACTAGTGTTAGGAGGGATGCTCAGTAGCCATTTCATGGCTGGTCCTGTAAGAGTCGAACCAAAGCCTTTGCATAGACAAGCTTCCTTGATATCCAGGGGATAGGATTGATTTCCATGCGCTCCCTGTAATGTGCTACATGCTCCTCAGGATCCGTCGTCCCGTCATAGAGTTTCATGCTAGGCGTCTGGAAGCGCTTGGGAATCTCAACTACTGAGATTGGCCAAGTGAACCTCGAGGTCCTGTGGCTCTCAAGGGGAACCTCAGGGATAGGTTTAATTATCCATGGAACGCTTGATATCATTTCTTTCAACTATTGGAGCTCCCTAGCAATACTTGGATGAATACCTGAATCATAAGGAGCACCCTGGTTAGAAACTACAGGAATTGAATTTGACACATTACCTGGGCCAGGATTCTGGACTAAGATCTTGGGAGTGTATCCATTGCTCGTCAGGAAGCTTGGCTCCGTAGTGGCTGCTGTTTGCATGGGGATGAAGTCACCATCATGCACATCTGAGGAGCTGGTCTTGAAGATTCCTGCAAAAATAGAAATATTAGAATGTTGATATCCTTGGAAATTCTGGCCTGGATTCCCGGCAGAGAAAGGATATCCTTGAGATGGTGTAGCTAAGGATCCCAGCAACAGCGGAACCCAAGGATCCCTGGAGCGCGGCTGCGAGGATTCTGGCAAGGCAGCTCCTGAGAATCTAACATTACTCCCTGTATATCCAGTGGCCTGGGAAGTCATTGTAGGGGCTGTAGTGAAGCCTAGCGCTGATTTGTAATTGTAACGAGACGGATCTGAGGATCCGAAGCATTGAAGTCGAGATGCCTGGGAAATAGAGGACTCTGTTCCTCCACAGGTTTCATAGACTTCTTAAGCTCTTCAATCTCCTTCATCGCCGTTTGATTAGTCTTTTCTTGCTGATCCATCTGACCCTTCACGTGCCTGATCAAAACAAACAAATCATTGTTAGTAATAACAGGATCAATGGATTGAACCTGGGATCCTGTGAAGACAGGATAGTCAGTTTTTCTCGGCTGCTCGTCTACTTTCTTCAGTCGGTCATTATTTTTCTTCTGGCTTCCTGGAGCGGAAGGAAGAGGAGGAACGGAGGACAATGTAGAAGCCGAAACAAATTTTTGTACGTTTGATATCTTTGGGATTGGAGATCAAATAGAGCGGATGAAGAATGGAATTTCTTTAGAATGAAGCACCTCTGACCCCATGCTGGGCGCCAAACTGTTTTGGTCAAAAATTCACAAAGGAATTCTGTATTCCAAACTTAGATTGTGAGGTAGTGTGCTTAACAATCAAAAGAGTAAATAATCCAAGTTAAGATGGTGACACGATAATTTAGCGAGGAAAACTCCAGAATCCTTCGAGTTACCTCTGGGAATCCTGGATAAAAACCTCGGGAACCGGTCGAATAGCCTGCCTCCTAGTCCATTTTATTGATATTGAAACAGAAGATTACAAAGGGTTGGAGGTTTGATCGATCAAGACTATGTGATACAATGCTTTGCGGTCTTAACTGAGCTAGAGAGTGCGTTGTGTGTGTGTTCCTATTGATCGAATCCTCAATTTAATATATAACAAACAAACTAACTAACTGTCCGGGATTTCGGGATCTCTTCTTCCCACTTTCTTGACCGTTAAAGCAGGATCGACCCACTAATCTACATATTAGTCAGCTTATTCCGAGTCTTTAGGAGTTAGTTGAGAGTCCGTTACCACCTGCAAACAATTAAGCACGAGGCAAAATAGAGGTTAGGTATATATCGTAAATTCAGGATACCTGGACTAATAGGATTCCCAAACAGTCTTCGGATTCCTGAGCCGCTCGACCTTCTTGTTGAGCATCCTGAAAATCAACCCCTAACACGAACTTTGCTAATATTTAACCTAAAATAGATTGGTTTGAGAAAACAAAAGAAACAAATAAGCAAACAACTAAAATAACTAAAAACAACAAAGTAACCAGATCTAAAGTGACTCAAATGGGAAAAAGGGTACCTGGTAAGGAATCCTCTGGGCTGGCTAATGACTGATAATCTGACTATCTCATGTGACACTACCCTCTAAAGATGATTACCGGGATAACTTAGACTATAGACACATCTTCGCTATCTAGGCAATCCTACACTGAGGTTCGGGCAGTAAATGAATCTGGATGCTAATTGATCTAACAGCTTCGGTCAAAGCTACTCGGATACGCACGGAACAGAAAAACACTCGAGGGGTCTCTTTAAATGGATTCTATAACATGCTAGAATACTGAAATGGGATCAATGAAACCTAAGCAATGCCTAATGTCGCGAGAAGGTCAAAACCTTAAGTTCTGAAGTATTCTAACCTATCGGCAACATAAAACAACCACCTAGTGTACTGAACAATCGATCAATTCAATTTAATACAAATATCATGCAAAATCGGCCCCACATCATAATTGCAAGATCATGTAGAAGTTCTCCTATCATGCATTTGATGAAAAACTCATAAAAGTCCAACCAAATAATAACTAAATCACCATTTAGGTCAAAGTTTTTCAATCCTAAGTGATTTAATCACATCAAGCAATCATAAAAGAGACCAAACATGCTCATATGTTCATTTCACATATCCAATTCATATTCAGTAGCAACCAAGATCAAATCAAATGAAAATAGTCAAATTAAAAGTCAAAGCATGCCCAAATTCATCCAATACCAAGTAACACTAAAGATCTAGCCAATAATCATGATCAAAACACATAAAAATCTCATCTTTAACAAGTTCATGAACAAAGAAATAAAGAAAAAAGGTGAAGATCTAGCCTCCATGAGACGAAAATTGAAGGGTTGTAAATCTTTCAATTTCGCATCCAAAAGCTTCAAACTTGATCTCTAATCCTTCCTTCAAGGTTCTAGATCTTGGAGAGGGTTTGAAGGGTTTATAAGAGGTGAAAAACTGCCAAAAAAACGGTGTCTAAAATGCTTAAATATGTTGGATTTAAGGGCTGAAAAACGAAACAGGTCGCTAGGCTCGCTGCTGATCTGGGGCTCGCAGGAGTGAATATATAAATTTGAATCTGAATATGAACTAGGAGTTGTTGTCCTGGTGGTAAATCCCTAGTTGGAGGACCTAGAGCTCAGGGGTTCGATCCTTCTGACCTCCGTGTTGTTTAATTGTTGGGCTGCTGCTTCGTTTGATTTGGGGCCTGCTAGGCTGCGTTTTGGGCCACTGCTGGTGATTTGCTTCACAATTGGGCCGCTGAAACTGGACTGGAATGCTTATTTATTTTCATTTCTTTCTTTTCTTTTTCTTCCATAACTTTTGCATCCGGGCTCCTATTTCGCTCTCGTTTTTTGCATTTTTCTTCTAAATTCACCGGGAATCCACCAAACCACCTAAAATTCAGATTTAGAAATACAATAAACACCACAATAAAAATCACAATATAATAATTCTCAACTAAAACCCAAATTAAGTACGAAATTTATATAATTATCAAATATTCAGCAACAAAACATCAAACACTCTAAAATTCGTATATTAAACAATTAAGCACAAAATATGATATTTTCATATTCAAAAAGCATTTCAATGAGGAAATTTGTTTATTTAAATTATATACAAGATGCAACGCATCAATACTGAAACTTATGGAACCAGAAACAAGATTTAAGCAACTCGATTTAAGGTTCAATTTCAGAATCAACTCAAGAACAATTTGACTTTGAAAAAGTAAAACAGCCTAGATGTTTGATACCAATTGTAAGGACATGGAGCGCGAATCATTGTGATATGTACAACGCTCGTTCGCTTTCTTTCTGATTTGATGAAATCGATTTGTGGAATTGATTTAAGGGAACGTTGTTTATGTTTCGGTGATTAGGGTTTTCATTTCCCCTAATGAAACATAATGTGGTATGTTTTAAGATGAAGTGTAAAGGGATTAAAAAAGCTAGATGAAAGATGCCACGTCATAGGTCCACATCAACAACAAATTAACGGAGTTAAAAGTTTTTAACGAGGGACCACTGGTGGGATAATAGTTCAATAGTTGGGACTATTAGGAAGAATGCTTCATGTTAGGATTATTATCGGCCAACATATAAAAGTTGGGATTTTTAAAAATTCAATTTTCCTAAAAGTAATAAATATTTTAAAAATAAAAAAATAAATATTCTAATAATAAAAATAGTAAATTACAAGAATAAGCCGCAAGTAATTTGAAATACCACATAGGTCCCTGTATGAGTAAAATGACTAAATTTCCCTTTTGAGACTGGACTTAACGACTGTTAAACCAAAGGACAAAACATGCTAGGTTTGTAAACGGACACTCAACATTATTACCAAAGTTTAAGGAAACTGTCATAACTCGTCCAACCGCGA